>JAVTVY010028662.1:0-118254 GCA_036873755.1 Hanleya hanleyi
CAGATACTATAGCTTTAATGTGGCCAACATCTGGATCAACAGGGACGAGCAAATATGTACCACACACTCATGTGAGCTTGATGAATGGTTTGACAGAAATAGCACAAGCAATCGGTTTGAAGAATGACGATATTTGTTTCCATGAGAGACCGATGGGTTATGTAAATGGATTTCCGATGATGTTGCTGGCAACCGGAACTACTAACGTATATGTGGATGCAAAATTATCGGCAACACCCAAACTGACTCAATATATTATGGACGTCATCACAGAAGAGGGAGTAACAGCTCCATTAGTCCCCTGTTGCCTTCTTCTCGACATGGACCGCCTTTCCACAGAGGGGAACAGCTTACCTGTTTTTCGGACTGGTTATTTTGGTGGACAGGTGTTGGACGACCATACACGACTGGCCTTTCAACGATGCGGAAAAAATCTGCACTTTGGGTACGGATCGACCGATGGCAATGAGTGTTCTATGATCCCCTATGTGGATATTCGCTGGGAAGAAGAAGCAATAGGTACTTATATCCTTCCAGGAGTTGAAGTTAAACTGATCGGTGATGATGGTTTGACTGTACCTTTGGGGAAGGACGGTGAAATTTGCATGCGCGGTTCAAGCATTGCTCGCAATTACTTATACGAAGACTCGTCTGTGAAAGCCGTCCGAGATGGTGCAGATTGGTTTCACACTGGTGACATTGGGGTCCTTCAACCTGGCGGCTACCTAACTATAAAGGGACGGGCGAAAGAAATAATAAAACGGGCCACTGTTAACATATTTCCGGGATCAATTGAGGGAGTGTTGAGGAAGCATCCCGCTGTTGAAGATGCAGTTGTTGTCGGAATCCCGAATGCGCATCAGTATGAAGATGTTTGTGTGTTTGTGAGCCCTCTGCAGGATCAGTCCATCACCGTTGAAGACCTGCGCTCCTACGCAGAGGATATCTTCAAGTTTTCCCCGGCCCCCGATTAAAAGGGACTCATGCCAGATTATTTCATTGTTATGGACGAACTTCCCCGTTTGCCATCCAGTAAGCCTGACCGCATGGCCCTGAAGAAGGAAGGTATTATTAAAACCAAAGCAGTTAAATAAAACTGAAGTCACTGACATCGCAGACCAGAAGATACGTGAGGCTCAGAAGTTGATTTATAAATTCCATATTGAAGAAAATACTAGAGGCAGTGTATTCAAATTTATTAAATCAATATTCGGAAAATTGAGGAACACAAAACAGGATGCCTGTGATCTTACTGTATTTATATGCATTCCAGATTGAGGTTCTATATTTCGTTCTGGCTGATACTGTCAACTGGAAATAAATTTGAAACAAAACAATCAAACAGAGACAATTTGTGCGGAAATGGACGAAATTTAATAAGCACCATATGTTTTTGCATCCAGCGCGTGATATTCACTCTTGACTGTATATATCTCATTCTTGATTGAACCGGGGTAAACTGAAATCTATATAAGTTTCCACAAAACAGTCTGGTAAGTTCTTAAAATGGAACAACGCTGAACCTCTTTATGAAGTATGCTCGGAGGTTTGGATTGTTTGGCCTGTCCCTCTGTCTGTCTGTCTGTCCGTCTGTCCCTCACATTATCTTTGTGTAAGCAGTTACTCTCATATTTGTGAGATGAAACATTATTTTTGTCATGTTTATGACTTTTTGTACTTCACCCATTTTCAGCACCTATTCCATGTGCTGTTGTAATCCCACAATTTTCACTGGATGATCTTGTAACATCGTAGACATGTTTAACATGATTTGAAAATGGGCATCTCCTGTTTATGAGACGAAATATTGTATTTTGCCAAAATTACCTTCCTGATGAAAGGACCTAAATATAGAGAGCCAAGAAGAATAGATCTGAAGGCGGACCAGAAGATTGTCCTGACTGCATTAGAACAGTACGTTATTGATTGGTCTAAGCGAGAAAAAGTTGAACCTACAGTACTCGCTGATTGGCTGGACCTCACCAAGAGCAAGGTCGTTGAAACAATCCGCCATATTGACAGAAGTACTCTTCCCCAAGCAAAACAAGTACTGAGAAACCTCAATTCGCAAGAAGTTCTAGCAAATCTCCAGAGTAAATTCGTCATAGTCCCAGCAGACAAAGCTCCGAATAATATAATATTCATATGTAAATATTACTATTACCAGGTGCTGGTTAAAGAATTGAGTGTAGACATATCTTTATCAAATACATCTACTTACTCCCAAACTGCATTTACTCTGGAAGATTTATTTAACAATCACAAAAAGTTTCTCAGGGAAAGAGGTATTTGTCTTCCAACCAATCATAGCGACATACCAAAAATATACTGGACTCCCAAAATGCATAAATCACCATACAAAGCTAGATTCATAGCTGGTTCTAGAAGCTGCACCACCAAGCTTCTTTCAACCCTATTGACGAGGGCCCTTCAGGAGGTAAAAGCATTTTGGGAAAGGTATTGCGCCACTATTTCTAAGAACTCTGGCGTTGAATGTATGTGGATATTGAAAAACTCAAAATGTCTTACGGAAGAACTTGATGCTAAAGGTCACATACCGTACAGACATGTATCCACATGGGATTTCTCGACTCTCTATACTACAATCCCTCATCAGGACCTTATTGACCGTATAAGTTCATTAATAGTATCTGTGTTCAAGAAAACTGATCGTAGATATATTAATGTCGGAAGCCATAAAGCATTCTTTAGCTCTACTACATACAAGAGATATCATTCATGGGATGTTTCTTTGTTTATAGAGTTGCTTGAATTTCTCATTAAAAATATCTATGTGAAATTTGGCAACACAATATATCAGCAGCATATAGGTATTCCAATGGGTACTAATTGTGCACCCCTGTTGGCTGACCTGTATCTGTTCTCTTATGAATATGACTATATGCAGGCGCTTTCAAAAACCGATCCATTCAAAGCCCGTTCCTTCTCATTCACCAAACGCTATATAGACGATCTTCTCGCTGTGGATAATCGCTATATAAATGACGCAGTGAAGGATATCCACCTTCACTGGATTTGAAGGAAACTACAGATAGCCCTACAGGCACATCATATTTAGATCTATATCTCTATAAAAATGAAGCGGGCATTCTCTCTCGTCGACTTTATGACAAAAGAGATGATTACAATTTCGACATCGTAAACTATCCCTTTCTGGATAGTAATATTCCAGTGGGACCTGCATATGGCGTATACATATCTCGCTTAGTAGCATTTGCTAGATCCTGTGTTAAATGTGATGATTTTAATCAACGTCACAAAACATTGTTGCAGAAACTTATAAAACAGGGCTATTCCACCAAGCGCCTCCACTCAAAGTTTCTCAAATTTGGCGATACATATCGCATGCTGATAGCAAAATACGAACGTAGCGTGCAAGATCTATGGCGCTACGTTTCGTAACTTGTGTCTAATTCCGCTTAACCCGGGGCTAGGGGCCGTATGAACCCATGTACTTCAAGATCCTCATGGTACTCATATGAACAGTCACAATCAAAGCGTGACTGAGATACATCATTCTTTAGATGACGACTCTATAACGAATATTATGGATTAAGAATACTGATCAGCGATACGGATTTGATATTTTGGAACATCATGATGTCTTGCCGGCATCATTGAAAACTGTTGACCGCTTCTCTCTTGCAGGAAACAAGCCTATGTTTATGTATACTTTTGTCTTTTTGAATTTGGTGCTAATACTGTTATATGGAAATGGAATAGGTCTTTGGATTATGGACGCGGATATTCTCTAATGGACGACGGCTGGATTATGAATGACGGACTAGACGCTTGTAATTCATTCCATTATAAATGAGTTGAACGTAAATTCTTTACACTCTACTTCATCGGGTTTTTCCATCTATATTTCAAGAACAAATTATAAAGCTACGTCCCAATTCTCTGTATTGAACTGAATAAAAATTTTGCTATATTCAGTGAATCTGCAGGCGGAAGAATATGAGTTGCCAGAATGCCCTTTTCATTCTCTCTTCGATTTGTTGTTTCCCCGAACAGCAAACTTTTCCGAACCATTCAAATTTAAACTCAGAATTCTTCCCATATCGTGTTTGTGGTAGAATTTCAAACGTTGGCACAGTTTTCTATCCCACGTACAGTATCTAAATAGTAATGTTTCAGAAGAACCGCGCTGCCATAAAAATGGTTTACGACATCGTAAACTATCCCTTTCTGGACAGTAATATTCCAGTGGGACCTGCATATGGCGTATACATATCTCGCTTAGTAGCATTTGCTAGATCCTGTGTTAAATGTGACGATTTTAATCAACGTCACAAAACATTGTTACAGAAACTTACAAAACAGGGCTATTCCACCAAACGCCTCCACTCAAAGTTTCTCAAATTTGGCGATACATATCGCATGCTGATAAAATAATACGATCGTAGCGTGCAAGATCTATGGCGCTACGTTTCGTAACTTGTGTCTAATTCCGCTTAACCCGGGGCTATGGGGCGGTATGAACCCATGTACTTCAAAATCCTCATGGTACTCATATGAACAGTCACAATCAAAGCGTGACTGAGATACATCATTCATTAGAGGACGACTTTACAACGAATATTATGGATTAAGAATACTGATCAGCGATACGGATTTGATTTGTCAAAACTGTTGACCGCTTCTCTCTTGCAGGAAACAAGCCTATGTTTATGTATACTATGATTGTCTTTTTGAATTTGGTGCTAATACTGTTATATGGAATATGGAATAGATCTTTGGATTATGGACGCGGATATTCTCTAATGGACGAGGGCTAGATTATGGATGACGGACTAGACGCTTGTAATTGGATCAACATCCTTTCTTAGTGTTGGGAAATGGTATTGACCCATTCAAGCTGATGAAGAGCCCTGGTCAACATCAATGAGCCCAGATCAACATCAATGGTAGTGAAAAGGAAACGTACATTCTTTGGTCCAATACTGGCCCAAGTATAATGTAACACAGGATGTTGGTGACATATGTTGTATGTTGAGTCTGAATGTTAGGTGTCGACGAATACTTTCCTGTAGAGTCATATGGTTGCTTTTTGATCACCAGACATTGTAAATTTTTCCCACCTCTTTCATATCGCTCCGATTTATTACCTGTATATGGTAGGATTCTGCTTGTGGACTGCTAGTCACCGAGGCCCGCCCTCGGTACATGTTACTCCGAGTCGATAAATATATGTAGGTGTATTGCTTCGGTGGGAAATGTAAGCCGTACGACGTCGGACATTACAGGTTAGTTTTTCTAGTTTTCTTGCATTTACCCGGTTATTCCATGTTATGGCGTTTACTTCATCAGACGTCCATGATGCTCACCCTTTAACATCAGATGAGTTGTTTGAGCTGATCTGCCATCACCGCTCCCCAGCTAGCGTATCCAATTCCGCCGAAGCCAGTGCTAAGGGCCGTGTGGATACTTCATGTTCTCTACATGAACAGCTGCGATAAGAGCGCGTATCCAACGTATTCTCGGGTCTGAATGTTAGTTGCTGACGAATACTTTCCTGTAGAGTCATATGGTTGCTTTTTCAGTCATCAGACGTCGTCAGTTCTTCCCACCTCTTGCATATCGCTCCAATTCAAACGCAACACCATTTGCTCAACAGCACTGCTTTGTCACAGTGCTGCATATCTCCTGTTTTCAAACAATTTCTTTGGAAGCAATCTCCTTTATGTGTTCCTCATGTGCCCAGTTACTCGCTCATACCTAACCCATATTACTCATTCAGTCACGCACACAACGTTAAATAATCAGGACACTGACAACGAGAACTTCAGTAGAACCATGTCTGCATTTGCTCCACTACAAATCACTTCATAGTCACGTGATATATGTACCATGTCAAGTTTATTATGAACATCTCATAGGGACACTATTTCACACCGAAGATCATTCAAGTCAAAATTACGCAGGAGTACCACCGTGGCTGCGATTTTGTTACTACTCTTCGGGTACGTATGGGTACAATGTCGTACAATCGACGTCTCCTATCACACTCGTGCTCTACACAACGAGAGCTTCAATATGAGGCCATAAACTATATATTTGAACCCATCACGGCTCACATATCGTCCAAAAGCTGATTTAATCTGCTTCGGATATTCATAAAAGGCAATGATTTTGATGCGGTGCCTTGCCACCACAGAGTGACACGTAGTGTTCGAAAGTAAAGTATATTATGGCTTAAACGGAATCATTGTCACATCGGAACTCGCATAGTGTCAGACAGTTTTTGTTTCGAGGACAGAACATTACAGACAAGGAATCCATTGCTAACAAATTCAACCAATATTTTATCTCACTGCCAACTAATTTGGATGCACGAATCCCCAATACATCAGATTTTAGGGAATATTTGAAAAACAGCACTCTCCAAAACTTTCAATTCCCTATTACAACTCCATTCGAAGTTAAACAAACAATATTACAACTTAGGTCAGCTGCTCCAGGTATTGACGACATTAAAGCCTCTGTCGTTAAGAAAGTATCTGACTTCATATCTGGTCCACTGTCCTTTATCATAAACTTATCGTTTGCAACTGGAGTAGTACCAGACTCTCTAAAAGCCGCAAAGGTTACGCCGATTTTCAAGTCTGGTGACCCCTGTTGCTTTTCCAATTATAGACCGATATCTGTGTTAGCCTTTTTCAACAAGATCTTAGAAAAGGCTGCTGCTAATGCCATCACAGAATTTCTGGACTCAAACGACATAATTTCAGAGGCGCAATATGGATTCAGGGCAAATCATTCCACGGCACTCGCAGCATGTAAATTGCACGACTTTCTCGTCACTCCAAAGGAATCTAAGCTGTTCACTGTAGCTACTTTTTTAGATTTGTCAAAAGCCTTTGACACTGTCAAACATGATATTTTACTTGCCACATTAGAACATTACGGATTCCGCGACATATCGAATGTCTGGTTTGAAAATTATTTGATAAAGAGAACACAAAGGTTAAATTGGTTTTTTATCTGAATCTGCCTCCGTTCATTTTGGTGTTCCACAGGGTTCCATACTTGGTCCCATCTTATTTTTGATTTACATTAATGACCTTTAATTCAGTATTATTTCCAACTAAGGGATAAAACAAGCCCCCTGGGGTTTTACTCCCGCCTTTCAAAGCATGTTAGCATCATTTATATTAGTTACGCAAATTTAGTGAATAAAATGAAATGAAATGAAAATGAGGGACTAATTTCTGTTGAAAAAAATCCCACCGAGCGAAGGTAGGGAGAACACATCGTTCTCCTTATCTCGCTGCAGTAAACTCCAATACTACGGAGCCCGGCACATGAAAAGTTCGCGACCGTGAGTTATCAAAAAATACCTTTGAAATTCGATTTTGTCCACATTCTTAATGCTATTAACCGTTGTCGTTGAAAATTCATGTAATCCTTTCGATCCATTACCATGCCGACAGCGTACTTTTCCTGTCATTTATCCTGTCATCGAAATAGATCAGTTTACAGCCAATCCTCGACCTTCGACTTCTAACCTCTAACCTTTATCCTTGACCTTCTGACTTCATTCTTTCGTCATTATTAAATAGCATGTCCTATACCGAGCCGCCGACTACTTGCATCAGTTCAAATAAGTTACTCATTTGATGTTAACGGGGGCACTCCGTGGCCGAGTGGTCTAAGGCGCTTCGCTGGTGACCGCTAGCCTCACACCCCTGAACCGGCACGGGTTCGAGCCCAGCTGGTCCATGTGTGAAAGTTTGTTAATACTTGCCGAAGGGCTGTGGATCTCTCCGGGTACTCCGGCTTCCTCCACCAACCAAACTGACTGTCACCATATGAGTGAAACAAACTTGAGTGTGACATTAAGCCAAATTCTCTCCCTCCTTTCTGATGTTAATGGATAATCATCGAGGGCGTCTGATGGAGTAAGTAAGATGGGGTTAGTAAGTATAGGCGCAAAATGACCCCAATATGATAACCTACATAGTCAGCGAGTGACAGCTCTCACGTTTTTGTCATTTCCGGAGATCGGATAGAAAGTTTGGTAGTGGGGCCATAATGCCCCCCCCCCCTCCCCCCACTGGCCTGATAGGCCTGATGTGTGGCATGATCATATTATATCACTCTTTGACGTATCCAAGTGTTGCACAGAGACACCAGTATGTCAAGTTGGAGTCCTACAATTCGATAGATCAGTACAAGCTTCTTACTGTTTCCCATTTCTTTTCTCATCTACTTTGCCAAATTTTTCAAAGATAATTCTTGTTTACATTACCTATCACATAGCCGGGAAGAATTAATGATCCTCTGTACCTGCTAACGTATAATCAAGTTGGCCTGCATGTAGTTACATGTACTCTTATGCAAGAGCAGAGAAAATGTGCGGTCATGTTCCTGATATGGTTTGGATGTTACAGCTGACACAGTATTCCATTAGTCACTGGTCTGTCTTCATCGACTCCAGAAGCTCGTGTCATTACCCCCGGAAAGGCGAATTAACTGTTAAGGTATGTAACTAGTATGTATATTATTTGAGACAAGTAGATATAATGTGCCGTTTCAGTTGCTAGGAGAATATCCAACGATTTTCTTTAGATAATACCAGAATAATACAATTGTCTAGATAATGATCTATACATTGGTACATGTATATATGACAAGGGACTATGCCCCTGGGGACCTGGTATGCCGTAGAAAGAAAACAAACACACAATCTGCGTATGTTTTTTTCTGGCCCATACGCTCTAGAATATTTATATCATAATGTGTGGATAGAGAGTACAGTGTTGTTTCGGCATGTAACACCCCCTCCCCCCAACAAACGTTTGCAGAGATATAGGAACTCAAGGTTTAAGATCTGATTCAGGGATATCATCAGGTGAACCCATCTTCATGCTGGAATATTACACAGGCAATCCTGATCAGTACTGTACAGTCACTCAGTATTTATGTTCAGAAAATTTTCTCAGTTTCTTTGGGCTGATGCAGTTTTTCTAAAACGTGGACTTTGATTAAATCTGTTGGGTTTTCATTGCGTGTATTCATAGGCAGAACTCGACCATTCACTGATCTTGCATGTTCGCGGTCAATAGCTTGATTCAAATACTCCATTGTAGTCCACAGAACAGCCCCACAATTGTCTCCATATATTCTAGAATTCCAGATTTTCTTCTGATCGCATTAGTAACCATCATAAGTGTATGATGATTTGTCCACTGTCTGTACCAGTACCGGTACTGGAAATATAGGACTGCTTGCAATGCAATTCTTCGTGGTCAAACTAGCTCCCCAAAATTACTCATATTTGAAAATTTTTTGATGTAATTATTTATCTGAACTGTTATTTTGCTACCACTCTACTTGTATGAGGGGTCAAACTTTGGGAAAGTATGAAAACATGTTCCTAACTGGTCAATCAATTCAAGCCTCTCAATATAGAATGTGACTGTGAACAGACTAACGGGTTCCCTCGCTGACATCACAGGCGTGACGTCGTTGATTGTACTCTGTTTCCAAAATAACGTTTTCCGTGGTTATTTTCTCCTCTTTCATAAAACTGAAAAAAATTCTACTGTTTTCAGTATATATGAAATTATGTATTTCCATAGTTTTCAGCCATTTAAATATTCCAATGAGGATACCCTTTAATTGCCCTATGTGATTCTTTTATCTTCACTTTATGTCATTTTTCCGGACTCCACGTCATTTCATGGCCCAAAAAATAATCACAGACGTAAGATTTAGGTCCCCGATGTGCGTAAGATTGGGAACAAACAGAAAGGGTTTTGCAAATTATAGTGAGATGACTGGGTTGATAGAAATCTCTATAAATACCTTAAACATAAAAAAGTATCTGTTTTCACGGTTATACTGATAGGCGTACTATGGATATGTAGCAGTTCCTGATCAGAAAAGACAGGTTAAATGTTGGCTGTAGAGTAACTGAATGGGAGCAGAACCATGATACGATATCATTGTCACCTAAGTTTATCATTTATCATTCCACAGCACAATGGCTGGATTGCATGCTTGGCGAAAATCAACAAGCTATTACCACCGGCCAAGGCTCACACCTCTCGTTTATAAGTCGATTCCCGACAAGGTTGGAGAATGGGCGCAGTCTCAGCCGGACAAGGAAGCAATTGTGGTGCGGTTCCCTGACCAACAACGTCAGGTGCTCACTTACGCACAGATACACTGTAAAGCGACACGTCTAGCTCTACAACTCTCCCACCTTGGTGTTAAAGTGGGAGACAAAGTGGCCATATATGTTCAAAACAGTCTAGAATGGCCTATAGCTGAATTTGGAATCATGTACGCTGGGGCAGCTGCCGTGAACGTTATGTCTTACAAAGGGACCGGTTTTCTGAACTTGGCAACTGCTCTAGGATGTTCGGCTTTCATCCTAGATATTCGGCATGTGGAGTCCAAAATTGAATTATCTGGTCTTCATCAAGCGTTTTTGTCCAACCCTACTCTCACAAAAATATTACTTCAAAAAGAAAATAAACTCGAACACGTTTTCGATTTTGATGACCTGCTACAACGGTTACCCCAAGACGGCATTGAGCTACCTCGGGCTATTGATCCAGATACTATATGTGTAATGTGGCCAACGTCCGGGTCAACAGGGGCAAGCAAGTATGTACCACACACTCATGTGAGCTTGCTGAATGGTTTGACAGAAATAGCACAGGCAATCGGTTTGGAGAATGACGATATATTTTTCCATGAGAGACCGATGGGCTATTTAATGGGGTTTCCAATGATGTTGGTGGCAACCGGAACTACTAACGTATATGTGGATGCAAAATTATCGGTAACACATAAACTGGCTCAATATATTATGGATGTCATCACAGAAGAGGACGTAACAGCTGCATATGTCCCCTGTTACCTTCTCCTCGACATGGACCGCCTCGCCACAGAGGGGAAAATTTTACTTGTTTTTCGGACTGGTTATGTTGGTGGGCAGGGGTTGGACGACCATACACGATTGGCCTTTCAACGATGCGGAAAAAATCTTTACTTTAGTTACGGATCGACCGATGGCATTGGGTGTTCTATAATCCCATATGGAGGTATTTGCTGGGAAGAAGAAATAATAAGTACATATATCCTTCCAGGAGTTGAAGTTAAACTGATCGGGGACGATGGCTTGGCTGTACCTTTGGGGAAGGACGGTGAAATTTGCATGCGCGGTACGAGCATTGCTCGCAATTACCTATACGAAGACGCGTCTGTGAAAGCCGTCCGTGATGGTGTAGATTGGTTTCACACTGGTGACATTGGGGTCCTTCGGCCCGGTGGCTACCTCACTGTAAAGGGACGAGTGAAAGAAATAATAAAACGGGCCACTGTTAAAATATTCCCGGGATCGATTGAGGGAGTGTTGAAGAAGCATCCCGCTGTTGAAGATGCGGTTGTGGTCGGCATCCCGAATGTGCGTCTGTATGAAGAGGTTTGTGTGTTTGTGAGCCCTCTACAGGGCCAGTCCATCACCGAGGAAGACCTGCGTTCCTACGCAGAGGATATATTTCAGCCTTCTCTGGCCCCCGATGGAAAAGGTCTCATGCCAGATTATTTTATTGTAATGGATGAACTTCCCCGTTTGCCTTCCAGCAAACCTGACCGCATGGCCCTGAAAAAGGAAGGCATCATTAAGACCAAATCAATTAAATAATCTTGAAGTCTCTGACAATGAAGCCCAAAAGTTATATGATGCAAAAAAGTTAGTTTCTAAGTTCCATAAAATACATACATCAGAATTTCAATATTGAAAAACCTACTAGAGGCATTGTATTCAAATTTACTAACACCAAATAGGATGCCTGTGATCTTCACTGTGTTTATATGTATTGAAGATGGAGGTTCTATATTTCGTTCTGGATTATACTACCAACTGGAAAAAGTCTTGACACAAAATAATCGAACAGCGCCAGGTTATGCGGAAATGGACGAAATCTATTAAGCGCAATCATTTTTTCACATCCAGTGCGTGATATTCACTCTTGGTTGTATATATTTCCTTCTTGATGGAACCGTGGGAAACGGACACCCATATCAGTTTCCACAAAACCATCTGATAAATTTTCGAATTGGAATAAATTTGAACTTCTTTTTATGCCTCCGCATACGAAGTATGCTGGGATGCATGGAGTGTTTGACCTGTCCCTCTGTCTCTCTATCTATCTGTCTTCACACTTTCCTTGTGTAATCAGTTACTCCCAGTTTTCATCAGAAGCTTTTGAAACTTCGTTAACATGTTTCACATGGTTTAAAGATGTGAATACTCTATTTGTGAGATGAAATATTAATTTTTGTCATATTTATTACGTTCTGAACTTTCTGCCTCTTTTCCAGTATATAGACCATGTTCTGGTGTATTCCCAGTTCTCAATGGATGATTTTGAAACATCGTAGACACGTTTAACATGGTTTGAAGATATGGGTACATATATCTATGAGATGAAATTTTGCCAAAATTACCAGGAGTTATTCTTTATTCCAGTATAAATGATTTGAACGTAAATTCTATAGACTCTACTTAATTCGATTTTTTCCCATTTATATTCCAAGAAAAAATTATGATGCTCCTTGCCTTTGCACTGTATTGAACTGCTATATTCACTGAATCTGTTGGCTGAAGAGTTTTCCGAAGGCTCTGTTCGATTTAATGTTTCTCCAAACATCAAAAGTTTCCGAACCATTCAAATTTACACTTAGTGAAGCGCCACATTTTGATCCAATATTGGCCCAAATATAATGTATTACCCAACATCAATACGGAATGTTAGACACATGTTTTGTAGTTCAAAGGTAATATGATTTGCTCAACACTATTGTTTTCTCACTGTGCTGCATATCTTCTTTTGGAACATTTTTTTCGGAAGCAAACCTCTCTATAAGCCCCTCATGTGCTCACTTAATCACTCATACCTAACTAAATCACTCATTCGAGCATTATTCAGTCACGCACTCAACGTCGATTAATCAGGACACTGACAACGAGAGCTTCGGTAGAACCATGTCTGCGTTTTCTCCACTACAGATGTCGTCACTGTCAAGTAATATATGTACCTTGTCAACTTTATTATGAACATCTCATTGAGAGACTGTTTACACCGAAGGCCATTCAAGCCACAATTACGAGTACCACTGTAGCTGCGCTTTCGTTACTACTTTTCGAGTGCCTATGAGTACTATATCGTACAATCAACGTGTCCCACTTTAGTCCTACTCTACACAACGATGGCTTCAATATGAGACCATACAAGATACATTTGAACCCATGGCGGCTCATACATGCATATCGCCAAAAAACTGATTGGTTCTGTTCTGGATATCCACAAACGGCAATAATTTTGATGATGTCCTTGCCACAACGGAATGAGGCGTAGTGTTCAAAAGTAAAGTATATTATGGGTCAAACGGAATCATTATCACATCGGAAATCGCATAGTGTAAGACCGATTCTCTTTTTTGTGGGATTCATTTCTGTTAAAACAATCCGACCAAGCGAAGGTAGAGACAACAAATCATTCGCCTTATCACGCTGCAGTAAACTCCAATACTACAGAAGTCCGCACATGACAAGTTCGCGAGAGTGATTTATCGAAAATACCTTTGAAATTCATTTTTTTTTCTCATATTGTTAATGCTATTAACTGTTGTCGTTGAAAATTCGTGTAATCCTTTCGACCCATTACCATACCGATAGTGTACTTATCCTGTCATAGAAATAGATAGGTGTATAGCCAATACTCGCATATCAAGCCTGACAAGTGAAAATCCTCGGATGCGCGTAAATGCCAAATACACGAGTGATGTTTTTGTCAAAATCCCGTTTTTTCTCCATTTTTTCATATTCGGCATTTTAAATGTAACGAGTTCTGTAAAGTTTCATCCCTCGTTGCAACGCCAACCCAATTTGAACCCCTATGTTCTCATTGGACGCATTCAAATAATCCGTATCCCTGATTCGCTCAATTTCCACGCCAAACTTTCGACCTACTGCCTCTAACCTCTAACGTCATTCTTTCGTCATTATTAAGCAGCAAGTCCTATACCGGCCCGCGTACTATTTACATCAGCCCAAATAAGTAACTCATCTCATTTCGATGGATTATTTTTTTTTTTTTTTTTTTTATTGGATACAAATCACATCAGTAGAATACATGGAATATATTAACACTTCAAGAACCAGTACATGCAGGTCATACTACTGTGGCACAATTAGCCCTTCCCATAATACCCATCTACTTCGGAAGGCTTCTACTCTGTTGTCTATTGAATAACCGACTCTTTCTATATTGTAGTAACTATATACTTTTTTCTTAAAACCTGTAATTTCGATGGATTATCATTGAGGGCTTCTGACGTGGTAAACGTCTAAAGATAGGGTAAATATGATAAATGCCAGGATACCAATAAAAATAAACACATTTTTCTCGTGACAGAATCCTACCTTATACAGATAATAAAATGATGAAATATTCAAGTTGACCAGTTAGTCGCTTAAAACGACGTCAATCAAGCATCTATAATGGTGTGGGTCACCATCGGTCAGACACTCGGTCATATAAGACGGCGTCAATGTTTCCATTGTCTTAGTTGTTATATTAACCCTACCTGACCTGGGATTTTTCCAGGCCTGGGAGTGGCATTTCCCTCACCACCCAAAATATTTTTCTTACCACTTGAGCTAGGGGATTGAAACTTACCACACTCTACCCTTAGGTCAAGCTCTATCAGAAAATGTAAAAACCCCAAGAGTGTCTCATTTGAAAAACACATTTTTTGGTAGATTTTTCAGTCAGAATTTTCCATTTTTTTTTAATTTATGTCATATCTTCGCAAAAACGGCATGATAAATTAGTAAATAATAGTCTGGAATACATAAAATAATTTTTGCCTCGCAGAAAAGCAGAAATTTTGAAGAAAAATGACGATATCACTTTTGCGGTACCCCACATGGACGCCACTTTGAATTAAGCCATGATCCTCTGCTAGTGGGAAGTAGGCGCAACATCACCCAAATATGGTAAGCTACAAAGTCACGTAGTGCCAGCTCTCACGTTTTTGTGGTTCCGGAGACCAGATAGAAAGTTTGGTAGTGGGGGCCATAATGCATCCCACATCTGACAGGGCTAGCGCTGATTCTCATTTGCGGAACTAATAACGTATATGTGGATGCAAAATAATCGGTAATACATAAACTGGTTGAATATATTATGGACGTCATCACAGAAGAGGGCAAACAGCTGCATATGTCCCTTGTTACCTTCTCCACCACATGAGCCGCCTTTCAGCAGAGGGGAAAAGCTTATCTGCATTTCGGACTGGTTATGTTGATGGGCAGGGTTTGGACGACCATACACGATTGACTTTCCAACGATTCGCAATATTTTTACTTTGGGTACTGATCGACCGATGGCTTTGCGTGTTCTATGATCCCATTTGTAGATATTTGCTGGGAAGAAGAAACAATAGGTACTTATATCCTTCCAGGAGGTGAAGTTAAACTGATCCGGAACGATGGTTTGGCTGTGCTTGTGGGGAAGGACGGTGAAG
Source organism: Hanleya hanleyi (assembly GCA_036873755.1). NCBI lineage: Eukaryota > Metazoa > Mollusca > Polyplacophora > Lepidopleurida > Hanleyidae > Hanleya > Hanleya hanleyi. The sequence continues at coordinate 15,574 of JAVTVY010028662.1, forward strand.
TTTGCATGCGAGTATGGTGTTCTATTTGTGCCAAGTTTCCGTCGCCTTTTCAAAACGCGACGTCGCCTTTTGAAACGCGACGTCGCGTTTTTAAAACACGACGTCGCCTTTTGAAAAACACGACGTCGCCTTTTAAAACGCGACGTCGCGTTTCTTTCCTATGTTTTTGCATTGTAAAACTCGACACAACGGAACTCGACGTCGCGTTTTCAAAAGGCGACGTCGTGTTTCACCCACGTCTTGTTTGGCAATGTTAAAAGATAGGAAAGAAGCGCGACGTCGCGTTTTAAAACGCGACGTCGTGTTTTTTAAAAGGCGACGTCGCGTTTTCAAAAGGCGACGTCGCGTTTCAAAACGCGTCGCCTTTTGAAACGCGACGTCGCCTTTCGAAACGCGACGTCGCCTTTTGAAACGCGACGTCGCGTTTCGAAACACGACGTCGCGTTTCAAAAGGCGACGTCGCGTTTTTAAAAGGCGACGGAAACTTGGCACAAATAGAACACCATACATGCGCGGTACGAGCATTGCTCGCAATTACCTATACGAAGACGCGTCTGTGAAAGCCGTCCGTGATGGTGTAGATTGATTTCACACTGGTGACATTGGGGTCCTTCAGCCTGGTGGCTGCCTGACGGTAAAGGAACGGGTGAAAGAAATAATAAAACGGGCCACTGTTTAAATATTTCCAGCCTCGATGAAGGAGTGTTGAAGAAGCATCCCGCTGTTGCAGATGCGGTTGTGGTCATCCGTATGAAGAGGTTTGTGTGATTGTGATCCCTCTACAGGACCAGTCCATCACCGAAGAAGACCTGAGCTTCTACGCAGAGGAAATGTTTCAGCCTTTTCTGGCTCCCGATGGAAAGGTTCTATTAATTATTTCATTGTTATGGATGAACTTCCCTGTTTGCCATCCAGTAAGCCTGACCGCATGACCCTGAAGAAGGAAGGGATTATCAAAACCATAGCAGTTAAATAACCCCATCTTCGTTGCACAAAACTAATTTCTACGTTCCCAATTTGAAGTGGAAACGTAGAAATTGGTTTGGTGCAACGAAAATGAATACACCCGAAGTCTCTCGCAACGAAGCCCAGAAGTTACTTGAGGCCCATAAGTTAGTTTCTAATTCGATAAATATATACATCAGAAGTTCGGTATTAAAGAACAGACCAGAGGTATTGTATTCAAATATGTAAATCAGTATTCGGAAAATTGCGTAACACTAAAATTGGGTGCCTGGGATTTCAGTTAAACAACTTCCTAATTTTATTATTTACTAACAAATTTCTCAATAATCCAAATATTGAACCAACTAATCAAATTATTCAACAAAACTTCCTCAGGTCCATTGTTATCCCACTCGACAGACCAATCTCAATCTATATAGGGCGATAGTGCACTCAAGTCTATCTTTATATTGCACAAAGTCGAAAGCATCGCGAATTTGGAACGCTTTACCTATTGACCTAAAATCATTTCTACCACAGTCACTACTTAAGTCTCGACTGAACTCGCAAGTGGTATATAGCGAGTATTTCGAGTCCCATTGACCTGGCGTAAGAATCTGGCGTCGAGGTCAAGTGCATTATAGTACGGGCGAAAACCAGCAAAGGAGTGCGCCGTCTCAAAAAGGACGCCGTCTCATGTGGAGATCATGTGGAGGTCACGTGATGGGCAAGGGTATGTATTCCTCCGTGGTGATGCGGCCTGGTGGTGATGCGGTCGCAGAAAAAAGATTCCGCGGAGAAAAAGTAGTCCCCAGACTTCAAATACGCTGCATGGTCCAATTGGGTCGAATGAGGTATCAAAGTGAAGCATTCGTGAAGGGGCGTCCAGTCATGGGTGGGTGTATGTAAAATTAGGATTTTTTCCCGAAACTATAAAAAGCGGAACACGCACTTTACCCCTAAAATGGGGGGAAACCCCTACCAACTCTAGCCAAAAGGGCTAATATCGGTCCCCGGGCTTATTGGGACCCGCCTGTCAAGTCAATGGGTGGGTGCATGTAAAATTAGGATTTTTTTTCCGAAACTGTAAAAAGCGGAATACGGAATTTACCCCTACAATAGGGGTCTGTATTATACAATATACAGGCCTGTATGGGGTATGGGGATGGTCATTTTTGAACATGATAGGACATGTACTGACCTGTCTGTGGGGGTTTTCCCGCCAGAATTTCGCTGACGTCTGCTTGGGCTGGAGGTTGTCAAGTGCCGAACACCTGGCTCCCCGAATTGCAACATTGTTGCACGTTCGCTACAATGTTGCGGCATCGTGAACACCTGGTCTGGTTCCTACGTGTCTGCGTGAGTGAGTTCATGTGCCGAACACCTGGCTCTCCGAATTGCAACAATGTTGCGCGTTCGCTACAATGTTGCGGCGACCGTGAACACCTGGTCTGGCGTCTGCGTGAGTGAGCTCACGTGCCGAACACCTGGCTCCCCGAGATCAAGGCATGTCCAGACTTGTTCTGGGTTGTACAGTTCTGCCATGCAGAGGACGGCCTACTAGGAATGCATATTACATATATAGACAAAGTGAATGGAAATAGACGTTTTGGGGTCTAGGTGGGCCACTAGTGGGTCGATGGAGTCGTATGAGGTATCAATGTGAAGCATTCGTGAAGGCGCATCCGACGGGCTGTGGGGTTGAAATATCGTCATTCTGCGCATGCGCGGTGGACAAATGGTATGGAAATAGCCGTTTTGGGTTCTAGGTGGGCCACTAAAGGTCGGATGGGGTTGAGTGAGGTATCAATGTGAAGCATATGTGAGGGGGCATCCGATGGGATGGGTGTGGTGTTGAAATACCGTCATTCTGCGCATGCGCGGTAGACCAAGGGTATGGAAATAGACGTTTTTGGGTCTATGGGGTCCCTAATGGTCTGATAGGGTCGAGTGAGGTATCAATGTGAAGCCTTCGTGAAGGAGCATCCGACTGGGTGGATGTGACGTAAAACTGACGTCATTCTATGCATGCGCAGTATACCAAGTATATGGAAATAGACATTTTGGCGCCGACATGGGTCACTATTGGTCCGATCAAGTCGTATGGGGTCTTATTTTGAAACTCTCGTGAGGGAGCATCCACCTGGACTAGTGTATCGTTCGTTGTCAACATTATGCGCATGCGCAGACAGGGAATTGTGGGAAAAGGGTATGGACATAGACGTTTTGGGGTCTAGGTGAGCCCCTAATGGGCCGATGGTGTCGTATGAGGTATCAATGTGAAGCATATGTGAGGGAGCAACCGCCTGGAGTAGTGTGTCGTCCGTTTTCGACATTGTGGGAAAAGGGTGTGGAAATAGACGTTTTGGGGTCTAGGTGGGCCACTAATGGTCCGATGGGGTCGAGTGAGGTATCAATGTGAAGCATATGTGAGGGGGCATCTGACTGGGTGGATGTGGGGTAGGAATATCGTTCTGCGCATGCGTAATAGACAAACGGTATGGAAATAGACGTTTTGGGATCTAGGTGAGCCACTAATGAGCCGATGGAGCATATGTGAGGGGGCATCCGATTGGACGTGTTTCGTTCGTTTTTTGCGCATGCGCAGTCTGGCCGTAGTATAGAAAGCAGGCATTTTGGGTGGGTATGTGGGGATGTACTTGGGGTAGAAATGGACCGCTATGGGTCCGAATGGGTCGTGCAAGGCGTCAAAGTGAAGCTTGTGTGAGGTAGAGTCAGAACGGCGTGTTTTTAAGTGCAAGTTGCGTTAATCTGCGCATGCGCAGTTGGTTGTAGTAAGTAAAGTGGTCATTTTGGGACAGCACAGGAAGGTATTTGGGGTAGAGATAGACCATCCTTGGTCCGAATGCGTCCTGGGAGGTGTCATTTTGTAGCTCTCGGCTGTATACCCCGATTTGGGTCTTGATTTTCCATCCGGGTTTTCCGCGGCCCGGCCCGCCTGCGCGGCATCACCGGAAGTGCGCGGATGAATTTCGGGTCAAAAGGTCACATCTTTGTCACGTGGTTTGATGGCGACCCTGGTGGATGGCAATGTCCGATTGGACCATGTGGGGTATCAGTTTACATCCGGGTCCTCATCTTACATTTGGGAGTAGTATAAAAAGCAACCATTTTGGGGCTTTGAGCTCCTGCCTGCCTCATCCCCGAGCTCCGAACTCCTGACTACTCCATCCCCGAGTTCCGAGCTCCCGTCGTTACACCTTAACGCCCGTCGTTACGCCTTAACGCCCTAGCATAACGCCTTGACGCTATGATATACACAGATGAAAGAAAAACAACAAAAACAACAAGGATGAGAGATGAGAAAACAACAACAATATGTTTTTTTTCATATGGTTTATTCTCCCCTCCAGTACATCATACCCACGCTGGGGGAGCCGCGTTGGGTATGTTTACAATTCAAGAAGTCTCTTGTCCAATCGGAGGCCACCATTTGGCGCTGTATCAGTCATATTCGTTCTTGCCCGTTACTGCGTTAGATGTATTCTCGGCTGCCCTTGTCAAATCAGAAGTCACCGTTTCAGAAACTTTCGTCTTTGCTCGGTGTGACCTAATCGTCGTCGGGCAGGCCTGGATATTGTTCGGAAAGCATTTCCTGAAAGAGTTGTTTGCGCATCCTGATCGCATTTTCCAGGGCCTCGGTGGGTGGTAGCCCCATATCCTCTTCCAAGTGACGCTTGGTCTTCATGATGGACCTGTGCGTGGGGTCGCCTTTCATTTCAAGCCGTAGTAAGGTATACTGTTCATAGATCGCCATGACTGTTTTCCTGATGCAGGGGCGCATTTGGGTGTACGCCTGTTGTAAGTTATCCTGTCCGGCGTCCTCGATCGATGCAGCATGAGTATTGATAGCTGCTGTCACAATACGATCCCAGAAGGTAGGTTCTGTCTCACTTTCCTGGTATGTAGTCTGACTATCTGAGGTCAAGCTCTCCGTATCAGTATATAGACTCTCAGCAATCTCACTTTTCTGGGATGTAGGCTGACTATCTGAGGTCAAGCTCTTCGTATCAGTAGATAGACTCTCACCAATCTCTGTATCGGCTTCTTGTGCCTCGGAGTCTTCAATCCCATGTCTATTTTTCTCGTGTCGCATCATATCGTAACGTCTGGTGAACGTGCGTTGGCACTCAGAGCAAGTATAAGCCATATTGACGGCTGAATGTCGACTGTGCGTGTTTTGGCAATACACTTGCTTTTATAGACAGTAACGCCCGTCAACGCTTGGCTTAACGCTTCAACGACCTGGTGAACTAGCTCAGAGGCCCTGATTTTCATGGAAGTGCCACCAATACATCGAAATGCAGTGACGCCCGTCAACGCCCCTCGTTACGCCTTAACTCCCGTCTCAACGCCCGTCAACATCCGTCGTTACGCCTTAACGCCCGTTTCAATGCCTTAACGCCCTATCTTTACGCCTTAACGCCCGTCTCAGCGCCTTAACGAGCGCTGAAGGGGTTTTGGAGGCCGATTAACCTTTGAACTCTGAGTGCACTTTCGGTCACGTGCCCGGAAGTGACCTTTGACCACGTGACGGGAAGTGACCTTTGACCCTGCGCTGCTCGGAAGTGACGTCATCGTAAGCAGGCGCACACACAGACACACATACCTGGTGCACCGTACGGGCTATAGGGTACACCAGGGTGCGGGTGCACCAGGTATGTGTGGCTGTGTGTGCGCCTGCGTACGATGACGTCACTTCCAAGCAGCGCAGGGTCAACGGTCACTTCCCGTCACGTGGTCAAAGGACATACCCACCCAAAATGCCTGCTTTCTATACTACGGCCAGACTGCGCATGCGCAAACAACGGACGAAACACTAGTCCAGGCAGATGCTCCTTCACGACTGCTTCACATTGATACCTCATACAACTCCATCGGCTCATTAGTGGCTCACCTAGGTCCCAAAACGTCTATTTCCATACCCATTGTCTACTGCGCATGCGCAGAACGATATTCCTACCCCACATCCACCCAGTCGGATGCCCCCTCACATATGATTCACATTGATACCTCACTCGACTCCATCGGACCATTAGTGGCCCACCTAGACCCCAAAACGTCTATTTCCACACCCTTTTCCTACAATGTCGAAAACGAACGACACACTACCCCAGGCGGTTGCTCCCTCACATATGCTTCACATTGATACCTCATACGATACCATCGGCCCATTAGGGGCTCACCTAGACCCCAAAACTTCTATGTCCATACCCTTTTCCCACAATTCCCTGTCTGCGCATGCGCAGAATGTTGACAACGAACGACACACTAGTCCAGGTGGATGCTCCCTTACGAATGCTTCACCTCACTCGATCCAATCGGCCCACTTGTTGCCCACCTAGACCCCAAAACGTCTATTTCCGTACCCTTTTCCTACAATTCCCTGTCTGCGCATGCGCATAATGTTGACAATGAACGATACACTAGTCCAGGTGGATGCTCCCTCACGAGAGCTTCAACATAAGACCTGATACGACTCCATCGGACCAATAGTGACCCATGTCGGCGCCAAAATGTCTATTTCCATATACTTGGTATACTGCGCATGCGTAGAATGACGTCAGTTTTGCGTCACCTCCAGCCAGTCGGATGCTCCTTCACGAATGCTTCACATTGATACCTCACACGACCCCATCAGACCATTAGGGACCCCCTAGACCCAAAAACGTCTATTTCCATACCATTGGTCTACCGCGCATGCGCAGAATGACGATATTTCAACCCCACACCCACCCCATCGGATGCCCCCTCACATATGCTTCACATTGATACCTCACTCAACCCCATCGGACCTTTAGTGGCCCACCTAGGAGCCAGGTGTTCGGCACGTGAGCTCACTCACGCAGACGCCAGACCAGGTGTTCACGGTCGCCGCAACATTGTAGCGAACGTGCAACATTGTTGCAATTCGGGGAGCCAGGTGTTCGGCACGTGAACTCACTCACGCAGACACGTAGGCACCAGACCAGGTGTTCACGATGCCGCAATATTGTAGCGAACGTGCAACAATGTTGCAATTCGGGGAGCCAGGTGTTCGGCACGTGACAACCCCCAGCCCAAGCAGACGTCAGCGAAATTCTGGCGGGAAAATCCCACAGACAGGTCAGTACATGTCCTATCATGTTCAAAAATGATCATCCCCATACCCCATACAGGCCTGTATATTGTATAATACAGACCCCTATTGTAGGGGTAAATTCCGTGTTCCGCTTTTGATAGTTTCGGGAAAAAATCCTAATTTTACATACACCCACCCATGACTGGATGCCCCTTCACGAATGCTTCACTTTGATACCTCACTCGACCCAATCGGTAATCTGGGGACTACTTTTTCTCCGCGGAATCTTTTTTCCGCGACCGCATCACCACCAGGCCGCATCACCACGGAGAAATACATACCCTTGCCCATCACGTGACCTCCACATGACCTCCACATGAGACAGCGTCCTTTTTGAGACGGCGCACTCTTTTGCCGGTTTTTGCCCGTACTATAATGCACTTGACCTCGACGCCAGATTCTTACGCCAGGTCAATGGGACTCGAAGTACTCGCTATATACTACTCTCGCACCTCATTCAATTATCATGATATGTGAATCTACCTACACTGAAGGGTGTACTTTGTAATTGTTCTCATATTGTAACTCTTGAACTCGGCTGAGACCATCACAAGGGACACGAGAAAAGCCTACTTTATACAAAAAAAATATTGTATTTATTTCCATGCATATACAATGAGCGCTCATTATATATTTCCTATGGAATTGAAGCGATATGCAAGAGGTGGGGAAAATTGACGACATCTGGCGACTCTACAGGACTATAGAACTATAACCTATAGCTGCTACACAGGGCTCCATATATATATATATATACAGTAAATAAATGCAGCGAAACTGCCTTTGTGTGCGGCAAATATAATATTGTTAAAAAATCATGACGAAGTCAACTGGTTTGATTTCAGGCTAACTAGTTTCACCGTGTCTCAACGGTTTATCAAAGCTTTATTCGATCAAATAAATTACGGCTATTTATACATACAAACATGTAATATTGACTTGGATACTGTAGTCTAAGCGACAGTATATCTAACGTTAAACAAGTTCATACATGGCAATATAACAATCGACGGATTTCAATACATCATTCACAGTATATCCCGTATTATTACAGACAATAAACAATTTGAACAATCGAGAGAATTAAACAAGAGTATTAACAGTGAGTTAAGTTTGCAAACTATCGGATTAACATACAGACGATCAATTACAATTATTCTCTCTGTTAAGCTCGGAACAGAACTTATGTATGAAGTTTGTTTCTGCCACTTCACGTCTAGTCCGGTCATCAACCGGCACTTTGAAAAAAGGAAATATTTTAAATTTTATTTCCAAATGCCGGGCGCATTGAGCTACATGTTTTGTAACAGGCAAACGTTGAAGGTGAGGCGTATTAATTTGCTGTCGGTGTACACGACATCTATTACGCAAATATATATACATGTATACATTTATATAGTGATATATTTATAAACGCACAGAGCGTCTCATTCCAATCTTGTCTTGTTTTTATTAATTATTCGGGATTTTGCAAGCCCTCTGGGGTCTTATTCTCGCCATATCTCTGTGTGTATCTATACCCTACTTGTATATATATTATTTTGTATACTGTGAATAAACAATCAATCAATCTATTTACTGTATATTATTTTGTATATTGTGAATAAACAATCAATCTAACCAATCAATCTTCTCAGTATTTATATGCAATCCAGATGGATGTTCTATATTCGGTCTAGATGATACTATCAAATGAAATGTAGTTTGACACAAAAGAATCAAACAGCGCCAGGTTATGCGGAAGTGGACGAAATCATCTTTTTTGCATCCAGTGCGCGATACTCAGTCTTGGCTGCAGATACCTGACACTCGTTCAAGCTGACACCTGTATCAGTTTCCACAAAACAGTCAGGTAAATTGTTAAAATGGAATAACTTTGAACATCTTGATAAAGTATGCTCGGAGGTTTGGAATCTCTGGCTCGTCCCTCTGTCTGTCTGTCTGTCTGTCCGTCTGTTCTTCTCACTTTCCTTCTGTAACCGGAAGACTATACTGTGAAGTCATGTGGCTCTGTCAGTATGTCGCCACCTCTTCCCACTTCCCTTATATGTGTTGTAACTCCCACAGTTTTCATCAGACGCATCTGAAACTTCGTTAACACGTTTCACATGCTTTTCCTACGAAGTAGGCTACAGGTCGCAAATTGTCCGGTAATGAGTGAGTCAGTGAGGCAGTCAGTCAGTCAGTCAGTCCATCCGAATCCTTTCGTCGGCAAAATAAGGAGAACCGTTGAAATTAGAACCTTGATTTTTGGCATGAACGTGCATTGGGGCATCGTTACCAGCAAGTTCTGAGCTGACCGAATTCTGATGAAAATTTGATTTATAATCATTTTTTTATTATTTATTGATGGCTCAGCTAGTGCACTGTCATGCCCATCGAGAACCCTTGGCTGCATGTTTCACTGTATATATAACACAGTACAAAATCTGGTGGGATATGCCATCCGTAATTGTTTTTATGAAATAGGAAATGCTAATTTTCCATCATTTGTTAGTGCATTTATCTACAATGCTATTACCAACTTGCCATCCCAAATACACACAATTCAGTATATTGTTATAGATATATGTAAACTGTGGCCTTTAACGTGTATCCTATTTCACATCCAAACATTTCATCACAGACCACAGCAGACTTCAAATTCAGGTCAAATTGCCCACTGATGGTGAAATATCCTACATCAGCCAATTAAGTCAGCCTGGTGCAATAACCCAGCAGAAGAAAGAAAGATGTGGTATCATCCCTCAGATTAGTCTGTGTGAGCAACAATGATAAAAGTTTACTGGGGGTGAAACCAAACCATCCTGCAAGCCACCCAAGGAATCTATCAGCTTGTGTTGGGACATTTTGTTGATATCATGTAAGCTGTTTAGTAGTTTACTCATTCAAATCTCCATACCATATTTTCCGTTATTCAACAGACAAATGTTTTTACTGGTTTTACTGGTTTAAGTTTTACTGGGTTTCAACTGCTACAGATAGTAACACAGTACTGATACTGTAGAAATGGGTTTCAAAACTAACAGCTAGTGAACTATATGGTAGGGTGAATTTAATTATTCCATGTCGAGTGCAATTTGTTCACATGAATGGTGGAATGTCTGGACTCTCAAATGAAAGTGTGTTATACATGTACATAGCTCAAGCATGTCAGGTTTGAGGAACAAGCATGGTTGCAATTAAGATATAATCAAAGAAATTTCGTGACAATTATTGAATTTAAGTAGGCCCCTACATAACAAAATTATCTTGATAAAAAAAGGCGTTCCTGGCGCGAATTGTTTTCTTTTGAGAGAGAATGGTATTTTCGGAGTTACATGTACCTGTACAAAGATAGGTTGTTCAAGGAGGCTTTGTTTTTGCTGCTGCGTGCATCAAGTGTATGGAAACATGATATATGCACCCAGAGCCCTGATCTACAGCTGTATAAAACTCAACATCTGGCATTGACGGCATGTTTAAAGGGTCTTAATTTATTTTCTTTGGGTAGAATTTAACTAGATAAAGTAACTATGATCATGATGTGAAAATATGAGCACATACTTTGAGGTTTTTTTTTGTACCTCTTGAATATTGACTATATACCACACTGGGATATAATTTAAACAAAAAATTACATGTGTAGACAAAATATGTCTAAATTTTTCTTGTCATTTCAAATCTTCATCCATTTTGATTCCTTGATTAGGGGATACAGAATCACTGCCACAGAGTGTGTTGGTATGTCACAGCAATGTAATTCCGATTCACACAACGAAGCTGAGGTGGTTTAATGTTTATCAATGAAGAAAATCACCGATCAACCGTCATAGAATATAATGTGAAACAAGAAAACCAGAATAGTACATTCATCAGATTGCCGATACCCAAAATGTGTTGTCTCATATATCTAGATAACAGCGTGATGTAGAGACGCTATTTATTCGTCTTTGTACCGGTTATGCTCAGGAGAATGACATAGAATCTTTATTATCTTGTGCAGAGAAGGTGTTGGTCTTGAGTTGAATTAACATAAACTACATAAATGCTACCTTTCTACTATAGTACTATATATAAAAATTTGTTGTATTGTTGGTAAATAATGCGATTTAAAAAGTTGTTTTGATCCTGGACAAGGGCACTGAAAACCATTAAAGAGATGTAAATGCATTTTCACACGTCAAGCTTGAAATCTACTGAACATTTTATTATTCAATCTGTTTCCTTTAGTTAAAAAATTCTAAAATTAAATCGGCGATCGTTATTTATTTTTGCAATGAAGGCGCATTAGGAGACTGTTACCAACAAAGTTCTGAGCTGACCTACTTTTGATGAAAATAGGCGATTCTGACTTGAGCAGTGCCCATCTTAATATAGGCAGGATTTCAACTGGGAGTGGGGATTTCCAAGAGTTCAGTTCGCGTTCGAGTCCTAATGCCTACTCTACTTCGTAGGTCCTGTGACGTTAGTCACACTGCTCATGTGAATATGTGCATCTCCTATTTGTGAGATGAAATATTAATTTCTGTCATATTGATGACATTTTGCACTTCGGTCATTTTCTGCATCTATTCCAGTATACAGACCATGTTCTGCTGTATTTGAAACACGGATTTGAAGATGGCCTATTTATGAGATTTAATATTGAATTTTGCTAAAATTACCAGCAGTTGGTCTCCATTCCAGTATAGATGAGTTGAGCGTAAATTATTGAGACTCTACTTCATGGATTTCTTCTGTCTATATTCCAAGAACACATTATGATGCTCCTTCTCTATGGCCTGTATTGAACTGAACAAAAATTTCAAAAAATGCCATACTTTACATATAGTTATGCTACATTCACTGAATCTGCCGGCGGAAGAATATGAGTTTTCCGAACACCCTTTTTATTCTCTTGATTTATTGTTTCCCCGAACAGCTAAACTTTTCGAACCATTCAAATTTATACTCAGAATTCTTTCTATATCGTGTTTGCGGCAGGATTTCAACGTTGGAACAGTTTGCTATCCCGTGCACAATATCAGAGGACTAATGTATCATAAGAACATCGCTGCCATAATAATGGTCTTGGCCAAACATCCTTTTTACTGCGAGTGCTGGGAAATGGCGCTGACTAATTCAAATTGATGTCGAGGCCAGTCAAACACCAAGTGATGGCGTTGGTTGTTGGTGTTGAAAATGAAAGTGCATATTTTGGCCGAATACTGGTCCGAGTATAATATATTACCAAACACCAATACCGGATTTTGGGGATATATGTTGAAGTTCAAGCACAACACCACTTGCTCAACACCATTGTTTTCTCATTGTGCTGCATATCTGCTTTTGGAACATGTTTTTTTTTTCGGAAGCAAACCGCTCTATATGCCCCTCATGTACTCACTCTTCGTACCTGAATAAACCACTCATTCGCGTTTCATTCAGTCACGCACTTAACGTCGACAATCAGGACACTGTGAGTTTCAGTAGAAACCGGTCTGCATTTTCTTCACTACAGATGACGTCACGGTCACTTTATATATGTACCATGTCAAGTCTATTATTAACATCCTACTGGGACACTGTTACAGCGAAGGTCATTCAGGCTACAATTACGCACCAGTACCACCGTAGTTGCGTTTTCGTTACAACTCGTCGAGTGCATATGAGTGCAATGTCGCACAATCAACGTCTCCCACTCCATTCCTACGCTACACAACGAGAGTTTCAATATGAATCCCTACAAGATACATTTGATTCCTTGGCGGCTCATATATCGTCCAAAAACTGATTGATTCTGTTCTGGATATCCTTGCAGGCAATGATTTTGATGCGATGAGTTGCCACAATAGAATGACGCGTTGTGTCCTAAAGTAAAGTATATTATGGCTCAAACGGAATCACTATCACATCGAAATTCGCAAAGTGAACTTTTTTTTGTCAGGTTCATTTCTGTTTCCATATCTCACTGCAGTAAACTCCAATACTACGGAAGTTGGCACATGATCAAATCGCGAGAGTGAGTTTTCCATATTCTTAACGTTATTATTAACCGTTGTTGTTCCAAATTCGTGTAAGTTTTTCGATCCATTACCATAACGACTGGGTACTAAAACACTGTGTGACGTTTCTGTCAAAAAGCATCTTCAAAAAGTTCTATAAAGTTGGTCGATACTTCATGTAAGTACTATTGTCTGGGTCTTTGTGTCGTTGAAAAGGCACAGGTCTAGACACATTGTTGTCCCCAGACTTGGCTATTGTATCCCAGACTTGGCTATTGTATGCATTGTCTCGTGATTCTTACATAAAGTATGAACCATAAAGTTTCACTCACCGTTGCTACGCCAACTCAATTTGAACCCCAACGCTCTGATTGGAGGCATTAAAATAATCCTGATTCACTCAATTTCAACGCCAACCTTTCGAACATCGACTCTAACCTCTAACCCTTGTCCTTGACATTCCGTCGTCATTCTATCGTCGTTATTAAGAAGACCCGCCTACTACTTACATCAGCTCAAAAATGTAACTCATCTGATGTTAATGGATAATCGAGGGCGTCTGATGGAGTAACCCAGAAAATCGAGACGTCGTCCCACAGTTTGTGCGGTGTAAATTTCTCACCAAGAAAATAAACATAAACACATTTGTCAAGCGACACGTACAAAGAGCGCACTTCGGGGATTAACAGTCCACCAGCAGAATCCTACCGTATACAAATATTACGGTTTTTACAACAGCGTGAACTTTCAAAATTAGCATATGACTTCTAGAATGACAAAGAATTTCGAATGTTCATTCCATCGCAATAGAGAATTTCTTCGACGGCATGCTGGTCTTGTCCATTACTACGGCTCTTACTCGAGCGTAGTCTTTCGATCGCAACCGTTGTCTTTTGTTGCCGAATGTTTATTTTCATGTAAGTCCTGTTCATCTCCACTGCATTCGTCCACGAGTTGGTCAGATTATAAAACACTTGAATCACCCAGCACGACAGACCAGGGCATGTACCGCGAATTCGAAGATTGAGTTTGTGACGATGGGATTGTTGTGTTTCGAGCCGAAACAATAAAAAAAACATTGATTACATGTGTTCCTCCCTCCCCAATCTCAGTAAACTCAGATATAATATCACGGAATATTATATCTGAATTCAGCCCTATGTGACGAAAATGCCCATGACATGGAGAATGTAATTTTCCTTCTACGGTGACATTCTAAATAGCATTGTGAATGGACCGACAATGGTGGATATTCGACTTACCTCTATTAACTGTGCGCTGAAACTTTCAGCGAGGAACGTGTAAATATTCCTGACACGCATCTTGCATCGAAACTGGGCGAGTGAAGTCAAACTAGGCTGATCTGACACGAAATCCAACACCGCCTGAGTATACACTTTCGCTATACGGAGGCTGCCATGTTTGTGCGCGCAATGGATTCTGGGAGCCAGAGCCTATATAAGACGCAGAGAATGGACGTTCGGCATTCTGTCTCAGACAATCGGCGGGTAAACATCGTGCAGGAGAGCACGGAGACAGGATCGCCGCAAATGCGCCGAATGGGCCGAAAGTGCCGAATTGATTGCCGAAACAGCGCCGAACCATCCGCTGAAGGGTTGGAAAGCCGAGAGCTGAGCCATAGCTTAGGAATAATAGATACTAACACGCACAGTATCTGATGACGAGACGAACCGTCAGACGGGGATAAGATACTAACACGCACTGTATCTGAAGACGAGAAGTCCACAGCGGTCCACACGTCTGCATTAGTTGTTATTCAGCATGCATTGCGCATTAAAGTCTAACTTCTAACTGTGCCGAGCGGGCGATATCAACGGGAAATACAGAGCACCAAATATCCCATACATACAGCTCACACTAGTTTGCAGTTTAACACAGACTACCACTCGAGGTTACGACCGAGAATTGCGTACGTCTAATTCACTCACTCACTTTACCCTCATGGATCGTATACAGGCTTCGGCTATAGGTACGATCAATAACATATACTTGCTTACATACAAGATCGTCGGCCTTACGGACGGAATAGATCTAATCACACTCATCTACACTAGTTATCCACAGGCCTCGTCTAGGGATAACTGATAACACAAGCTTACATCCACTGTACATATTTACACTGCCGTAGGGCTCGAATTATGCTTTGCCGCAAGTCTTGAATGCTATTACAAATCATTGATATTAGTTGACCTTATACTGTAAGCAATAATACGCTCCCGAGACCAGGGCATTATATATGCAGACAATCTGAGCCTATTAACTCGTCCTTGGGTCAACGCCGTCAGGGCCGAAGTCGGGCCGCCGAAGACGTGAAGTCTGCCGAGCCGAAGACGGATCGCCTAAGTCGGGCCGTCGAAGACGTGAATTCTTCCGAGCCGAAAGGGATCGCCGCCGAAGTCGAGTTGGCGAAGACGTGAGGTCTGTCGAGCCGAAGGGGGGGGCTGCCGCCTATGACGCTGTGGTGTGCCGTACGGGCCGACGCCGCCGAATGGCTACTGCTAGGAGAGGCAGTGATACGGAGAGGATTTCAGAGAGGATTAATAACGCTTAGATGAACTGGGCCGTGTAACCTTAGACACGGTAGACGTTCCATACACTCCGGAGCTACGCCTACGAGAGGAGCCAGAGACGCCGTACCATACCACGACGAGAGCCAGCCTGGACGACACTGGGCCGTGACGCGTCATAGATAGGGTCTCGTGTATATATTGTATATTATTCGTCTTTCTCTTAAGATAAAGATAACCCTTAACGATAACTACCTCTAGAGTAGGGATCGTTATTACAGGTATTGTGCGCGTACAGAGCTGTGTACATAGCAGAATACAATATTATTACTTTATTATTGCCTTGGTTGCTTCTACAGGTCCCCCGATCCTACCTCCTCGATGCAGACAAGGTGACAGGTTGAATCGGACCTTCCTCGTTGGCCAATTCCAGTCATACGAGACTGCGTTCACATCAGCCTGACAATTTGTCACAGAGGCCTGAGACCAGGCCGCCTCAAGTCTCGTATACACCGCAAGGATAGACGTTTTCTGACCGCTCGAACGTCACACCTATATAAATCCCGTGCGAGTTAAAACTACTATTGTTAGTCAATCAGATGGATAGCTGGTTTTAACTATTTCAAAATCACGCCCATAGTAATTACACACGGTAGCTCGTGGTCTAATATATGAACATTATCCTGAAACAGTTTCCAAATTTGGCATCATTTCCAGACAGGGTCCGTAAACATCAAAGAGCTTACTCCCGCCGAAAAGTCTGTCTTTGTTAGGGGTTCGATCCCAACTCTTCCGTGTATTAGTACTGGGCCCCGAAAGAAGAGCAAAACATGTCTTCAGAGGGAACTCAAAGGGTATTGTTTTCTTCAATGGCCTCCGATAGTTCAGTGTGATTAAAATGACACTTGGACGGTTTAATCTGAAGAAATCTGAAACGACGCTTACAGAAAGGAAATTTTGTACTATTGAGTAGATGAACAGTGAGATAAGGTATGTTTTATTACACCTTAGCAGAAATTTGTCACAAATATCGGACAAGGCTAGGTTCTAACCACGTTCGACCGGTTCGGTATGGAATGATGTATTCTTTCGAGAAGTGTGACTGGGAGAATTGTAATCCAAATTACCTTACAGGGCGATCTAATTGGAGGGATATGCATGCCGTATTGTCGAATAATTGTGTTCGTCGAGAGATAAATGGAATTTCATGTCGTGTTATGCATTACATGTCGGTGTATCATTGCCAAAACAGGTGCGTTACACCTATCAAGAATGACAATTTCCTCTGTGCGAAGTTCACTGGGCAGGTTTGTCAAGTCGAGTAACTGTGAAGGTCGAATCGAACCCGCAGTGCATTTGCCTGTCTATTGGGATGCCTTGGTGTAGTGCATGGTGCCCAAGACATTCGTCATCCTTTCAACGGTAAAGAGGTAATTCTGGACCAAGTCTTTGTAACCTTGAAATGAACATCCGACGATGTTTCTTTTCTAAAAGTCAACGGCTGTCTATGAAAGCCCAGGCCCAACTAAGCACCATAATATGGCAACTATATTTGTTACATGCAGAAACGGTAGACCAATAAATCGGGATATGATGTTTCCACACCAAAATCAAATAATAATTTTCTCTCGTTTACTAACAAATTAGTTTAGCGATAATTGAAATTAATATTATTTTTCATCCCGAGTATAGAACATAAAATACTACACTATGAAATTGAGTTGTATTTACTAAATATCATGGAATGAGTACAACTTTCCAAAATAATATAGAGAAAACAAGCTCCTTCCAATTGATCAAATATATTATATATGCCCCCTTGTTATATTTAATACGTAATGAGCTATCCTCATCATTACATGGTCAATATACATGGAATCCCATCGATTTAGCACATTTTACAGTGAAGGATGAGCCGAATTTCAGTGCATATAACCAGACGTTGAAATTAATTGATTTTAAAAACGTTATCGGGGATCCTAGTCAAGAAGGGCTAATCGAACAGTTGTTCGTTGCAATACCAAGACCAGATAAGGAAATGGAATGCCCGTCCGGATCGCTATTTAACACCACACCTAATGTAGTCTCAATACGATAAACAGAGTCTGTCTCCATATTTCGTGTAACAAGCAGACTCGCACGCCCATAAATGGAAGTATTTAATTGCATGCTTTTGTGTTTTACTGCCCTCAATTTCGTGTGGCAAAGGTACTTTTTTCCGGGTTAGCTATCAATGCGACCGTTCCCAAATGTGCCTTTCGCCAAGAACCGTAGTAATGGACAAGACCAGCATACTGCCGAACAGATTCTCTATCGCGATGGAATGAACATCCGAAATCCTTCGTCATTCTAAAAGTAATATGCTAATGTTGAAAGTTCACGCTGTTGTAAAAAACCGTAATAATAAAAGCTGAAATATTTAAGAAGTGAGATTATCAGGTATCTGTAGGGGAGAGTGGGGGGCACATGGGACAGGGGAGACTTGGGACACCCCTTATTTGGTACCCTTGTGAAAGCCAATGGGGACTGAGCTTACATGTGCTATTTGGTGTTCATACCGCCTCCCACATTTACCGTTCTGGTGTTTCCTGGAATCATTGAAGTGAGTAAATCTTTCTTTTTGTGTTTTTTAACTTGAAAAGCTAGATTTTGGAGGCCACGCCCATTTGTATATACGGTGCAATATTAGGTGTATGATGCCGGTATTTTGGCACAGGATTGTCTTTTATATAGGTCACACATGACACTGACCGAATTTGTGAGGGCATGGACAGTTGAGCGAAAAATCGCCATTTTGCCAAGTTGGGCCCCTGGGGAGAGTTGAGACATAATGTCTCCCCTAGGGTGTCCCATCTCTCTCTGCACTTTCGAAGGATATTGCGATATGTATGGTATTACTTTCTGTCCGTAAAGTGATAATTTTGAGCAAGTGCACATTTTCCTGTTAAGCCATTATTTTTTTTCAAATAGAAAGGTTAGTTTTATTGCATTCAAGTCTTTACATCGGTTGTCCAATATCTCACAACTCCTTGTCCCATGTCTTCCGACCCGACTGTCCCAAGTTACCCCCAAAATACACTGAAATGAAATCGTCTCTACATCATAACACACTCGGTTTGGTGTCTTAAACACTGTGGCATTGCATGGGTATTCTTCCCAGGTCGGTGCATGGCACGCATTTATGAGGCGCCGTTTGTGACAATATTGTCAACGACAAATATATAGAGTTAAAACCAAAATATAAAGTCGCCGTTTGTGAAAATATTGTCAAACACAAATATATAGTTAAAACCTTTGTAAATATATATGAAACGAAATAAATAGGGCCTATATATAAAGTTATTTATTTTTTATTTTTATGAATATTTTTTTAACATAAATAATGATAGGAAGTTAAGACGTTAAATTTAACGTAAATATAAAGTACACGAACAAACTTAAATAATGTGTACATGTAAACGCAATCGATGTGCGCGCGAGTGATACTGGATAATCAAAACTGCAACTGGGTTCTGAAGCGAAACTATGACAGCGGTGAAAGCCACTCGCATGTCACAGATGTGGCGAATCAAACAATAAGATCACGTACCTGAACATAGTTCAGCTCACTGCCATTATGATTTAGTAGAGGCCTATTCCAATTTTCAACAATTACTGTTATCATTTACAATCGTATTTCAGAGTTATCACATCAATTAGATATAAGTACATCTACTTATAAATCAACATAAGATATCCTAGCCTGCAGCCAATATCATGGCCTGTCCCTTTGATGTTCAATCCACGATTCCGCCGGCCAAGTCGCTGGTTGCTATTTGCCGCATAAAAACATCAACAGAAGTTGAAATAAAACATGCGCAATAACGATGTATTAATTATGCGCAACACAAGTATTAGGCAATTTGAAATCATACTGAATATGAGCATATTTCATTGATCAGAATATGATCATTCATAGCTTAGTTATAGGAATTGGAATTATATTGTCGTTTTGTATATTTTATCGTTTTTCGATAATTTCTGAATTTCCAAACAAGACGAAAATTTGCAGGGAACTTGGTATAAGTACAGCGAATGTGGAAACTAATGGCTCATGAGGAACCGGTTGCACTATGCTTGTATCATCAAACGTAGCGCTCTCAAATTATGAAAGAACCATGGCGTATACTATGGGAACCACCAGTGTGGATTGTACTGTTGCGTTCACCGTTCCTCGTTTTCATTATCGAGATCATTTATTATAGCATGATACGCTTACTTGATCTCAAACGTTTTAGGTTTTAAGTTAGTATAACGTACTTAGAATAAAATAAACTGTTGATATTCGTAAGCGCTAGGTACTGGGTTCAATCCCTGGCCGGGTCATACCAAAGACTTGGAAAATGGAACTTGTTGCTTCCTCGCTTACGCTCAGTATTAAGAGGATAGAACAAGGACGGTGTCAGTATAATGTGACTGAGTGGGGTGTCATGTTTGCCTACGGCATGATATTTCGGTGGAACAGCAGTATAAAATGGCAGCATTAGATCTGCTCGGTTACAAGTAGTTAACCACACCCCTCCCACTCACCTCCCTTCCCTTCCCCGTCGTGATATAGCTGAAAAAATGTTGAAAGCGACGTTAAACCCTATTCACTCACTCACTCGTCAGCGTATATAATAGGGTTAATACCGATGCCCGTCAAGAACCCCTCGCGTATTGAAGATCAATTAGCGATTAGCACGCAGGGGTAAAACGGCTTCGACTGATTCCTTAGTTACTAGGCGGCGCAAAAGTGAAAAAAAGGCCAATCTAGTATTCTTCATGAGCCATTAGTTTCCACATTCGCTGTATTTATACCAAGAAGTACAAATTTTCGTCTTGTTTGGAAATGCGGAAATTATCGAAAAACGATAAAATATACAAAAACGACAATATAATTACAAATCCTATAACTAAGCTATGAATGGTCATATTCTGATCAATAAAATATGCTCATATTCAGTATGATTTCAAATTGCCTAATATTTGTGTTGCGCATAATTAATACATCGTTATTGCGCATGTTTTATTTCAACTTCTGTTGATGTTTTTATGCGGCAAATAGCAACCAGCGACTTGGCCGGCGGAATCGCGGATTGAACATCAAAGGGACAGGCCATGATATTGGCTGCAGGCTAGGATATCTTATGTTGATTTATAAGTAGATGTACTTATATCTAATTGATGTGATAACTCTGAAGTACGATTGTAAATGATAACAGTAATTGTTGAAAATTGGAATAGGCCTCTACTAAATCATAATGGCAGTGAGCTGAACTATGTTCAGGTACGTGATCTTATTGTTTGATTCGCCACATCTGTGACATGCGAGTGGCTTTCACCGCTGTCATAGTTTCGCTTCAGAACCCAGTTGCAGTTTTGATTATCCAGTATCACTCGCGCGCACATCGATTGCGTTTACATGTACACTTTATTTAAGTTTGTTCTTGTACTTTATATTTACGTTAAATTTAACGTCTTAACTTCCTATCATTATTTATGTTAAAAAAATATTCATAAAAATAAAAATAAATAACTTTATATATAGGCCCTATTATTTCGTTTCATATATATTTACAAAGGTTTTAACTATATATTTGTGTTTGACAATATTTTCACAAACGGCGACTTTATATTTTGGTTTTAACTCTATATATTTGTCGTTGACAATATTGTCACAAACGGCGCCTCATACGCATTGATTTGCACAACTAAATACTTTGGACTGGATGTGAAATAATGTTACGTCACAGAAATAATGTCCCAGGTCTCCCCACTCTCCTCTACCTGTGGAAATCAACGTCAGTCGGACAATTGTACAAAAGACAACGTCGATCGATCATCTGTAATGGTGTGGGTCAACATTGGTCAGGAACTCGGTCATATAAGGCGACGTCAATGTTTCCACTGTTTTGGTTGTTCTATTAACCCTATCCGGCCTGGGCTTTTTGGGACCTGTCCAGGACTGGGGGTGGCATTTCGGTCCCCACCTAAATGTTTTTCTCAACCTTTGAACTAATGGGTTGAAACTTACCACACTATACCCCTGGGGGTAAAATGTAAAAATCCAAGATGGCCGGAGTGACGACGTCAGAGTGACGTCATTTAAAAGGAGCATTTTTTTGTAGATGTGGGACAGATTCCGTGAAATTATGCCTGCTGGCCAACACGTGCACAATATTCCTGCATCCACATGTCGGGTCCCACGGATAAAATTTTACGAGGTCAAAATATGTTCACATACATTTGTTCCCACATCAAAACGTGACACGGCTGGCTCGATGACGGGTCTCAAATCATTTTGTTCTCTGTCGCATTTCGAGTGGAAGAAAGTGTTTGTGGCTAGCAATGCCTCAATCCCCAGGTTACGATACTGGGGATTGGGGCGAGTGAATGTAATTTTCTGATTTGTTTCCCACAGTGTCTATGTGCTTCTTTGAATCGTGAAAAATTACGCGGCATGACTGATAATAAAGTCAGAGTCATGTTACCTAACTAGCCTACATGTATTTAAATGTACTGTTATGTAAGTGCAGAGAGAATGTGCGGTCATGTTCCTGGTATGGTTTGGTTATTACTGCTGACACATTATTTCATTTGTCACTGGTGTGTCTCACTCGACTCTAAGAAGCTCGTGCCATTACCCACGGATAGCTGAATTAACTGTTAAGGTATGTAACTAGTATGTATATCTATTTGAGACAAGTAGGTATAATGTGCCGTTTCAGTGGTTAGGAGAATATCCAACGATTTCTCCTGTTTATTTTTACGTAATATATGAATAATACACTTGTCTAGATAATGACACATGGGGACGGTATGCCGTTTTTTCTGGCTCATACGCTCTGGAATTAGTCCGGTTTTCGTAGCACCCGCCGCGTAGATTTAGTTTGACTACTGTTTATGAACGAATATCATCCGCTGGTCAGTTCTAGACCTGATGTAGGCATCTACGGTGGTGCCTAAGGTCACAGCATGCATTTCTTCATCGCTGTCTGAACAAGACAATTAACTCTAAGATGAGGGTAGGGGTGTTTATGAACGTATATCTTTTTTATTCTTGCACTAATCTTTCTGTAACTTCCCATACCTGACCTCTGAATAATGTTCTATTAGATAACGTAATCCAAGTTACGCCCTTCACGTTTTTACGTCAAGATGACGTCATAACTTGGAGGGTACATTTTTCCTCTATTTTTTTAGGAATGAGACTAGAGTTTTTGCTTTGCAGTTGCAAAAACTCTTTTAGCATTCTGCCTGATTTGTATTTGTTAAAGATAATCTTCTCTTCGTTAATTCTAGACCTCGTGTAACCATCTAATATGCACTTCATGGATGCAACATAGCCATGTTTAACGGCACCAGAGCATGAGAAATATGAAGCCGAAATAGGGGTAGGGATGATTACGTTCTAATATTTTATTTCTCCCCGATCCTAACGCAAAGAAATTTAACACATATTTAGTCTGTGTACGGATCATTCAGATAAAGCAATCCGATTCCGATTATCTTCAATATTGGTGTCACCATGTCGTTATTTTCACCATAAAAGTATTGCCTTTTGTTGTAATTTCCCAACGGTGTATTATTACCCTGTTATATTAGCTTTTGCGTGATGTGTGTGTTCAAGACCACGAATGGATGGCTTACATGGAACGAGGTGCTGACGTCTACGGTAATGAGTAAGGTAGCATGATGTCTGCTCTCAATGCTCTCGAAGTAACACAAAAACAAACAAGGAATGGGGGTAGGGGTGATTATGCTTCGATATCTTCTTCACACTTGGGTCTAGTGAGCTCAAGCTTTTAACACTTTGTGTTTGGATACTAGTTTTAGGTTTTAAGTTAGTATAACGTACTTAGAATAAAATAAACTGTTGATATTCGTAAGCGCTAGGTACTGGGTTCAATCCCTGGCCGGGTCATACCAAAGACTTGGAAAATGGAACTTGTTGCTTCCTCGCTTACGCTCAGTATTAAGAGGATAGAACAAGGACGGTGTCAGTATAATGTGACTGAGTGGGGTGTCATGTTTGCCTACGGCATGATATTTCGGTGGAACAGCAGTATAAAATGGCAGCATTAGATCTGCTCGGTTACAAGTAGTTAACCATACCCCTCCCACTCACCTCCCTTCCCTTCCCCGTCGTGATATAGCTGAAAAAATGTTGAAAGCGACGTTAAACCCTATTCACTCACTCACTCGTCAGCGTATATAATAGGGTTAATACCGATGCCCGTCAAGAACCCCTCGCGTATTGAAGATCAATTAGCGATTAGCACGCAGGGGTAAAACGGCTTCGACTGATTCCTTAGTTACTAGGCGGCGCAAAAGTGAAAAAAAGGCCAATCTAGTATTCTTCATGAGCCATTAGTTTCCACATTCGCTGTATTTATACCAAGAAGTACAAATTTTCGTCTTGTTTGGAAATGCGGAAATTATCGAAAAACGATAAAATATACAAAAACGACAATATAATTACAAATCCTATAACTAAGCTATGAATGGTCATATTCTGATCAATAAAATATGCTCATATTCAGTATGATTTCAAATTGCCTAATATTTGTGTTGCGCATAATTAATACATCGTTATTGCGCATGTTTTATTTCAACTTCTGTTGATGTTTTTATGCGGCAAATAGCAACCAGCGACTTGGCCGGCGGAATCGCGGATTGAACATCAAAGGGACAGGCCATGATATTGGCTGCAGCCTAGGATATCTTATGTTGATTTATAAGTAGATGTACTTATATCTAATTGATGTGATAACTCTGAAGTACGATTGTAAATGATAACAGTAATTGTTGAAAATTGGAATAGGCCTCTACTAAATCATAATGGCAGTGAGCTGAACTATGTTCAGGTACGTGATCTTATTGTTTGATTCGCCACATCTGTGACATGCGAGTGGCTTTCACCGCTGTCATAGTTTCGCTTCAGAACCCAGTTGCAGTTTTGATTATCCAGTATCACTCGCGCGCACATCGATTGCGTTTACATGTACACTTTATTTAAGTTTGTTCTTGTACTTTATATTTACGTTAAATTTAACGTCTTAACTTCCTATCATTATTTATGTTAAAAAAATATTCATAAAAATAAAAATAAATAACTTTATATATAGGCCCTATTATTTCGTTTCATATATATTTACAAAGGTTTTAACTATATATTTGTGTTTGACAATATTTTCACAAACGGCGACTTTATATTTTGGTTTTAACTCTATATATTTGTCGTTGACAATATTGTCACAAACGGCGCCTCATACGCATTGATTTGCACAACTAAATACTTTGGACTGGATGTGAAATAATGTTACGTCACAGAAATAATGTCCCAGGTCTCCCCACTCTCCTCTACCTGTGGAAATCAACGTCAGTCGGACAATTGTACAAAAGACAACGTCGATCGATCATCTGTAATGGTGTGGGTCAACATTGGTCAGGAACTCGGTCATATAAGGCGACGTCAATGTTTCCACTGTTTTGGTTGTTCTATTAACCCTATCCGGCCTGGGCTTTTTGGGACCTGTCCAGGACTGGGGGTGGCATTTCGGTCCCCACCTAAATGTTTTTCTCAACCCTTGAACTAATGGGTTGAAACTTACCACACTATACCCCTGGGGGTAAAATGTAAAAATCCAAGATGGCCGGAGTGACGACGTCAGAGTGACGTCATTTAAAAGGAGCATTTTTTTGTAGATGTGGGACAGATTCCGTGAAATTATGCCTGCTGGCCAACACGTGCACAATATTCCTGCATCCACATGTCGGGTCCCACGGATAAAATTTTACGAGGTCAAAATATGTTCACATACATTTGTTCCCACATCAAAACGTGACACGGCTGGCTCGATGACGGGTCTCAAATCATTTTGTTCTCTGTCGCATTTCGAGTGGAAGAAAGTGTTTGTGGCTAGCAATGCCTCAATCCCCAGGTTACGATACTGGGGATTGGGGCGAGTGAATGTAATTTTCTGATTTGTTTCCCACAGTGTCTATGTGCTTCTTTGAATCGTGAAAAATTACGCGGCATGACTGATAATAAAGTCAGAGTCATGTTACCTAACTAGCCTACATGTATTTAAATGTACTGTTATGTAAGTGCAGAGAGAATGTGCGGTCATGTTCCTGGTATGGTTTGGTTATTACTGCTGACACATTATTTCATTTGTCACTGGTGTGTCTCACTCGACTCTAAGAAGCTCGTGCCATTACCCACGGATAGCTGAATTAACTGTTAAGGTATGTAACTAGTATGTATATCTATTTGAGACAAGTAGGTATAATGTGCCGTTTCAGTGGTTAGGAGAATATCCAACGATTTCTCCTGTTTATTTTTACGTAATATATGAATAATACACTTGTCTAGATAATGACACATGGGGACGGTATGCCGTTTTTTCTGGCTCATACGCTCTGGAATTAGTCCGGTTTTCGTAGCACCCGCCGCGTAGATTTAGTTTGACTACTGTTTATGAACGAATATCATCCGCTGGTCAGTTCTAGACCTGATGTAGGCATCTACGGTGGTGCCTAAGGTCACAGCATGCATTTCTTCATCGCTGTCTGAACAAGACAATTAACTCTAAGATGAGGGTAGGGGTGTTTATGAACGTATATCTTTTTTATTCTTGCACTAATCTTTCTGTAACTTCCCATACCTGACCTCTGAATAATGTTCTATTAGATAACGTAATCCAAGTTACGCCCTTCACGTTTTTACGTCAAGATGACGTCATAACTTGGAGGGTACATTTTTCTTCTATTTTTTTAGGAATGAGACTAGAGTTTTTGCTTTGCAGTTGCAAAAACTCTTTTAGCATTCTGCCTGATTTGTATTTGTTAAAGATAATCTTCTCTTCGTTAATTCTAGACCTCGTGTAACCATCTAATATGCACTTCATGGATGCAACATAGCCATGTTTAACGGCACCAGAGCATGAGAAATATGAAGCCGAAATAGGGGTAGGGATGATTACGTTCTAATATTTTATTTCTCCCCGATCCTAACGCAAAGAAATTTAACACATATTTAGTCTGTGTACGGATCATTCAGATAAAGCAATCCGATTCCGATTATCTTCAATATTGGTGTCACCATGTCGTTATTTTCACCATAAAAGTATTGCCTTTTGTTGTAATTTCCCAACGGTGTATTATTACCCTGTTATATTAGCTTTTGCGTGATGTGTGTGTTCAAGACCACGAATGGATGGCTTACATGGAACGAGGTGCTGACGTCTACGGTAATGAGTAAGGTAGCATGATGTCTGCTCTCAATGCTCTCGAAGTAACACAAAAACAAACAAGGAATGGGGGTAGGGGTGATTATGCTTCGATATCTTCTTCACACTTGGGTCTAGTGAGCTCAAGCTTTTAACACTTTGTGTTTGGATACTAGTTGAGCAAAACGAGAAATCAAACGTCCAATACTTCTGGAATGAAGTCTCTGTAATGTCTGTTTTGAACTCTCGTGTATAATCTTTATAGCATAGTCAGTGTTACAGGGCTATATATCGACGCTCTGAAATGTAAGTCAGTGTTAGGGGCCGCGCGGTCATGTCATTAAATATATCCAAATGAACACCCACAATAAAAGCGCGGTTGAGATAAAAATCTTCACAGGGGTCACTTTTGGTTCTTGTGATGTTTTTTTTTAGAAATATGCAGTCAGTATATTTGTCGGTGGGGTAATATGTCTTCTTGTCAGTACGCCGGCTTCGTTTCTCACCGCCAGTTTAATGTTACGTTTAATTATGATATGTGTTTAATATGTTTCACACATGTTCAACTCTTCTCGTCTTAGGTTAAGGATTATCAACTAGTGGTCAACTCTTATCCAAGAAGGACTTTACATGAAGTTGCCGCTTGCAATTATTAATCTTTCTTGTGGTCAATTATTAACCAAGAACGGGTCTATATAAAGTTGCCGCTTGCATTTGTCAACTCCACCAGTGCCATGACGAAATCATGGACATACAGAAACAAGATGGATTCAACTTTTCTAATCTCACCAACGTTTCGATATCTAATTAGAGAAAACCAGTTAATTTGCTAGATGAAATGAATGAATGTTACACGAAATGAAAGGAATGGATTCAGGTCAGAAATTATTGGGAGAAGACGAAAGGCAGATCCCATCAAACTTTTTTCAAATATGATGCATGAAGTGAGACAAAATGCATTGAAGCAACAGAAACCCGTGCCCAGACAACGTGTATAATCCAAAACCTAATTCGTATAACATCCACATCAAAGAAAAATGTGGATGGTCGAAATTGAAAATGTGTATCTCAGTTCATATAAATTAATTCCATGAATATATCCCATCCGAAAATGGATACTTGTCAGTTTCTTTGGTTTCATTCTTGAAGATAGATGTACATTATGGGAACGTTCTTACACTGTGGTGCTTAATTGATATTGACAAACAAAAACATTCCAATACCTTCCTTTTATATAAAGGTAATTAAAAAACATACGAAAAGATCCAATATATATGAATTTGTCAATACAATAGTTATATCACTAGCAGGTGTCAGATCCGATATCAAGATTCAATAATCAGCCGCAGTCTATAACGAAATTCCGCTTCAATAATCGCAAGACCTATTTCGTATGACAGTTAGCCTCAATTCCATTGTGTATGAAATAAATACAAGAAAACAGTTTTCAATGATGTCAGCAAGACATAATGATGTTCTATACGTAAACTCCGAAATCACTGATCATAATTCTTTATTCAGATGAATTCTAAGACGTGTCCAGAGTATCAGTCAAGCTCTGAATGCGATGTTCATTAACAACCCCCAATCTTAATAAATTAATATCCTATCAATTCTCCCCAATCGTACATGTCGCTATATAGAATATTAAGTATTACATTTGAATTTGGTGTTCTGAGCGGGGAGGGGAGATAGGGTCACAGTGTCCGTTTACCCTAATGTTTACACCAAAGACCAGTCCATATATCTACCACTTATTATGGTACCACAATGTCGGGACCGCGGAAACATGAAAAGACACCCCGCCAGCGATGCGTCTAAGTCGACTGAGCTAACCAAATTTCTCTGCCAATAATCTTATGTACTGTCTTCAATGGAATACTGGCAAATAATTCCATTAATAGTTTCCATGTAATACCATAGGGGACAGGGTAACCAATTCAGAGATAATTTTATTCAACTGAATTAAAGCAAACAGTCAGTCACTGTACTCAATATTCATATCACGGGTTCATGAGTTCGCAGAGGAGGCAAAATATAACGCTTTATTTATTTAAAATTAAAGCTAATATAACATGGCAGTGTGACTATGCGTCACAGGACCTACGAAGTAAGGTAGGCATTAGGACAGGCACTGAGCTCTTGGCAATCCCCCCCCCCCCCCCCAGCCCCAAGTTGAAATCCTGCCTATATTAAGATGGGCACATGCAGCCCAAGTCAGAATCACCAGAGATTTTCATCAAAAATCACCAGAAATTTTCGATTAAAACAGTATTGAATATTTTGTTGAAGATTAAAAGTGATGGGGTTGAATGAATAGTTTACCAGTTACTGTGCTGATGTGAATCTGTGACACACCAACACACTCTGTGGCAGTGATTCTGTGACACAACAACACACTCCGTGGCAGTGATTCTGTAACCCTTAATCAAGGAATCAAAATTTGAAATGACAAGAAAAATTTAGACATAATTACACATGTAATGTTTTTGTTTAAATTATATCCCAGTGTGATATATAGTCAATATTCAAGAAGTACAATCAAAGTTACTTTATCTAGTTAAATTCTACCCAAAGAAAATAAATTAAGACCCTTTAAACATGCCGTCAATGCCAGATGTTGAGTTTTATACAGCTGTAGATCAGGGCTCTGGATGCATATATCATGTTTCCATACCCTTAATGCACACAACAGCGGCAAAACAAAGCCTCCTTGAACAAACAATCTTTATACAGGAAATTCTTAACCCAGAAAATACCATTCTCTCTCAAAAGAAAACAATTTACGTCAGGAAGGCCTTTTTTATTAAGCTAATTTTGTTAGGTAGGGGCCTACTTAGATTCAATAATTGTCATGAAATTTCTTTGGTTATATCTTAATTGCAACTATGTTTGTTCCTCAAACCTAACATGCTTGAGCTATACATGTATAACACACTTTCATTTGAGAGTCCAGACATTCCACCATTCATGTGAACAAATTGTACTAAACATGGAATAATTAAATTCACACTACCCATTTCTACAGTATCAGTACTATGTTACTATCTGTAGCAGTTGAAACCCAGTAAAACTTAAACAATTAAAACCAGTAAAGAAATTTGTCTGTTGAATAACAGAAAATATGGTATGGAGATTTGAATGAGTAAACTACTAAACAACTTACATGATACCAACAAAATGTCCCAACACAAGCTGATAAATTCCTTGGGTGGCTTGCAGGATGGCTTTGTTTCACCCTCAGTAAACTTTTATCATTGTTGCTCACAGGCTAATCTGAAGGACGATACCACATCTTTCTTTGTTCTGCTGGGTTATTGCACCAGGCTGACTTAATTGGTTGATGTAGGATATTTCATCATCAGTGGCAATCTGACCTAAATTTGAAGCCTGCATGATTTGGTCTGTGATGAAATGTTTGGATGTGAAATAGGATACACGTTAAAGGCCACAGTTTACATATATCTATAACAATATACTGAATTGTGTGTATTAAGAATGGCAAGTTGCCTGGTAATAGCAGTGTAGATAAATGCACTAACAAATGATGGAAAATTAGCATTTCCTATTTCATTATCCCATCACGTTTTGTACTGTGTTATATATACAGTGAAACATACAGCCAAGGGTTCCCAATGGGCATGACAGTGCACTCGCTGAGCTATCAATAAATAATAAAAAAAATAATTATAAATCAAATTTCATCAGAATTCGGTCAGCTCAGAACTTGCTGGTAACAATGCCCTAATGCACGTTCATGCCAAAAATAAAGGTTCTAATGTCAACGGTTCTCCTTATTTTGCCGACGTATGGACTCACTGACTCATTACCGGACAATTTGCGATCTGTAGCCTACTTCGTAGGAATAATGCACCATAACTCATACACTCACCCAGAGCTACACACAGCTACACATGCAGGTTACTGCAAATGACCCTGTGTACCAGGCTATACACACCCCAGATGTGGGAAAACGTGGTCTACTGAGCAACTCAACATTGCCTTTGGATAATGGTAAATGCATGCATTTGTATTGCAGTAGTAGGGACTGGCATTTTTGTTTTAGTGTTCCTTTCAGGATAATGATTGAAATCAAAAACGATGGATGAGGGAAATCTAGAGGGTAATTGGTGTGATGGATGGTGGTTTAGACATTTTTCTTTGATTTATATGGCTGGAATCGGAAATCTCCTACAATTTTGAAATGAAAAAGATACAAATATCTGGAAAAAAATTATCCCACGAGGCTGAAATTTTGAAAAATTACCGTATAGCTATCTTCTCTTAAAACCAGTAGAATTGTTTTCAATACTATGAACGTTGTGCGTGCAAGGAAGCGAATGGGCCATAATAGGAGAGCGATGAGAATACCATACTGTCTGTAATTATATTTTCACATTCCTGCCTCTTTGATATTATCATAAATACCATACATGTACAATGCCACAGGCTACCTCGTCGCGGCCATATGAACGAGGATGTACTAATTGTTCCTAATGGACCTCTATACCATTGCCCCGTGGAGCTCCCGGGAATTGACCTAGTGGTGTCGTTGTGCGCACTCCAGGTCATGGTAAGAACAGGCCTCAGCCCCTTAGAGAGCTTGTCGTAAGAGGCGACTAACTGGGGTTCCTGGGTGTGAAAATGAATAGGGACCCACCCGTGGGGTTCCCTGGTGTTAAGAGGAATAGGACCCTACCCGTGTGGTTTCCGGGTGTGAAAAGGAATAGGAAACAAAACGTCGTGATACGAGTGAAATGGTGTTGAAATCGAAGTTAAATCATATTCACTCACTCACTCACTCATTCACTATGTTCTGAGTATATAAAAATGACTGACAATATGGAACCATTGGATAGTGCACATGTACAGAGCATGTACGTAGTATATACATACTAGCTAAATACTAAGCATTCAGATCCAACATTCAGTAGCGGTAGAGAGCACACTGTAAGATATAATCTACATACAAAAGCTCTTGATGGTTATTTGGGCTAAGTTACCAACTGCTGGCGAAGTCCTTTCGGGTGCCAATTCTCTTCATTTTTTGTGTTTTTTTGTTCTTGCATGGCTTGACATATGTCTGTGAATTTTGGCAGATTAGTGCGGCAAAATTTTGTGGGAAGGGGTATCATTAGTGCAAATATCTTTGTTTTTTCTCCAGTATTCTTGGTTGTAAAATCTTCACAAAGAATCAAAGGTACTCTCTAAAATAATTAGATTAGTGACCAATCTATTTGATTAAATATTCCGTTTATCAGATTTAAAATTTCATTCTAGTACATTGAATTTTCTGTCTACAATAGATTCAGTTTATCGTTTTCAATCTATTAGATTGAATATTTTCAATCCAGGGAAAGATTGGTCATTAATTTCAATCTGATAGATTGAATTTCAATCTAATTATCTTAGAGAGTAAATAACTCAGTAGTTTAGAAATCACTGCCCTATACCCTTACAAGGCAGTGTATTATCTTACATGAGGTGGTTATATATGTCAGTAGAGTGGATGACTGGATGAAGTCTCCAATGTCGATCCCAATGGATTTAATATGTAGATCATATGAGAGTGTATCTGCCTGTATAGCGCACAATTTCACCTCTAGATTAATTCTTAACTGCGATGTTAAAGCAATATTGATTATTTTGAAGTCTATAATGGTATTGAGGCAGATCCCAGAGGGTAGGGGACAGTAAACAAGGGCAATTCACCGTCCGAACGACGGGTTTTGCGCTAGTACTTACCATTTTTGTACTGACATATGGCAGCGTAGTATTTCGTCGTTGGTTCTGAACTTTCGATAAAAGCGTTTCCATAAGCTGAGGTGACACTCGACAGATAGTAGAAACATGTTTCGAGATATCCCTTATAAAGTCGAGACAAATGAATTTAAGCTTGGTTTCGATGGAGTGTAAAAGGTGATGAGGAATTAAGTTACACTTAACGTATTCTTGTTATCTCTTTTACAGGAATATGAAACCAACTCTGGCTTGTTCCGCAGTTTTCTGGCTGACGCTGTTCCCTGCGTTTTGCAGAGGATCCAAGATTTTACTGATTTCTCCTCCGTTGTATAGCCTCTGCACGCAGGTCAGTGTCATTGGTCAAGAACTGCTTGGCATGGGTCACCATGTCTCCATCTTTCTTCCGGACTATTTTCAGCAACATCATTGCTACAATAGAAGCATTGACAACAAACATATACAACTAATTGAATACAAAACAAATGGCCAGGCAGAGAATCTGGCAGATGTTGCGAAATCTATATATGTGTCTCTGGAGAAGACGAGCCCACCTACAGTGTTTGAATCCATAAATGTGTATACGACCTTGGCTCAATGCTATTGCGAAGGCATTTTTGCAGATGAGGGAGCACTCGAAAGACTTCACGATGAGAAGTTTGCGTATGCTATATTTACGGGATATCCCGCTCACTACTGTTTCGTGGCCATACCATATAAGCTCGCAATACCATACGCTACAGTGGGGACAATTTATGAAGACATTATATGGGGCAAACCGTTCTTGCCAAGCATATCACCCGATGCCTTTACCGTGTATACCGGGGATATGAACTTTGCACAACGGGTCAGAAACATGGGCGTTCAACTTTATGCTCGACTGAGATATCGTTTGTCATTTCCTATCCATAGTTTGTCTGATTTCGCCCCAGAACTATCTGTTGCAGACATAGAACATCTCGTATCACAATCTGACTTGTTTCTCGTAAATTCAGACCCTGTTCTCGGATATCCAATTCCAGTGATGCCAAACCACATTCTTGTTGGTGGTCTGACCACCAGACCCGTCGAACGCGACCTGCCAAAGGAACTACGAGAATTCTACGACCAGGCGGCTGATGGTGTTATCATTGTCTCATTTGGGTCCATCTTTCCCGGACTGCCAAATCGCATCGAAAAGGTTCTCATGGGAACGTTACAAAGACTAGGCATAAAGGTGCTGTGGAAATATCGCGAGAACAAGGTCACTGGCAATATCAAGCAGGTCACGTGGTTCCCGCAAAATGATCTCCTGGGTAACTCCAAAACGAGGTTGATCGTTAGCCATTGTGGTAATAACGGTTTGTTCGAAGCACTTTATCATGGTGTCCCTATTGTATGCACCCCTTTGTTTTTGGATCAGTTCTTCAACGCGGCCCGTGTCGAGAGTTGGGAGGTGGGAAGACAGATCAACTTACGGGGAGCGTCTGGTGAAGAAATATTTCAAGTTATAACGGAGACTCTCCATAATAGCACAATTAGGGCCAACATGGCTCGAGCCTCTGAGATATATCGCAGCCAACCAATGAGTCCAAGAGAAAAGGCGGCCTTCTGGGTGGAGCATGTCATCCGCTATGGCAGTAATCATCTGAGGTCCCGTGCCGCTAATATGTCTGTGTTTTCTATTCTAGGCTACGATGTCATCTGTCTTTTGATTACTTCCACAATGATGGTCGTGTTGTTGCTATTTTGTTTGCTACGGATTTGTTCCCGAGAGATTGTTCCTGCTAGATGTGCCAAATTGAAGGATAATTAGTTGAACAGATTCAGAGCAATTTTGTTTCTTTGCAGACAAACGAATGTTAGTGTAATGGAAAACTAAAAGTTAATTTGCATGTTTCGTTCAACGGGATATCTACCTTTCGCTTTCGTTTTGTGCATTCTACTTTGAAATAGGCCAATTGCCAATGTGGGAAATTATTTTAAAGGATTTATATGGTTTAGCTTGTCAAATTTTATTGATCAGAATTTGTGCAAGGGGAGTTGACTTCATCATTGTTTCATTAGGATACTTAAATGTACTGGCACCGCCAATGGAATTCTAGTTAGAGCAGTGTGATATAGCTGTAACATTCTCCCAGAGCATCACGATGTATCATGGTCGAGGATAGTTCCCATGGCCCACAATCAAGTGGCCTGTTATTTGTTGGACTTAGAATTTTTCCAGCAATTTCCACATGTTGTTGGGGCACTGTATTTACCCGTGCAACAATTTACGAGCTAGAAAAAACCTGTCCGAAAATAACGAACTGGCACCGACGGGGATCGAACCCGCCATTCTTTGCTCCATAGTCAGGCATCTTACCCCTGAGCCACGGAAGCAGCTGAAAGCAACCGTTGGATTTTCTTTTACAAACCTAACCCTAACCCCAAAACCCTAAACCTAACCCTAACCCGTAACCAGTAATACTGATTTAACGCTAATTAGCGCAAATTTGCATCCTAATTAGACGTAATCACGCTTAAGAGCATTCAGTCACGTGATTTCAAGAAGTCACGTGATTTCATGCCTAAAGTCACGTGATTTCATGGCGTAGGCTACTTGATTTTGGGTCATGGGAACTATCCTTAACCGTATCATGTTACCCCGTGTTATTTATATGTTAGCACTGCCCATTTGCACGATCAAGGGTATAACGGCGGAGCTGGTCGTGTCTTTATTTCTGTTCGAATAAAACTCTACTCGACAATAATATCAGGTCCATTCTGTGAGCCTGAAGCGAAGTCCGGTACAGGACTGAAAGACCAGAGGCATATAGCTCTGTATAAACAACCACTTAAATCATGGAAGAACTGTAAAGCGGGAATCTCGACACAAGACGGTACGATTTTATTCGATAACATTTCAAAGAAGTCTTTTTAGCGGCCTTTCCTTCGTGCTCGGCCAACCTACTAATCCAACTCCATCTCTGAAGTACCGTAGTAATAACCGCATTAAAATACATGTATATTGCAGGCTTCTTTCATGCGTTTAACATGAAACACGCGTTTTTGAACTTTCGCAAGTCCCATCCACTTCACAGTATTAGCGCATGCTAAAAATACTTTGCTTGCTGTGGCAAAAAGGCTATCCCTATTCACCACATGTACACTATATTTGTTTACATTGGAAATTGACGAATCACTATCATGTGTTGGAACATTTAGTTTAGCGTCACGTTGCATGACTTACTAGCGCCCAGGTTTATCTTGAGCGCGCAACACAGTGTTCATCCGGCATGAACATTAGCAGAGGAGTCTGTCTCGAGCAATGGGGGAATTAAAGTTTTAAAACGATACATGTGAACATGTTAATATTTTCACTAATTATAATATATAGGGGAAGATGTCGTCATGGTCAAATGTCATTGGAGGAAAATATCACGGGACGAAATGTCGGTACGCAACTCATTCGTGTGGTCAGATTCACGGCTTTGAATAATCGTGTTAAGGATGTCCGCTGGTGGTTTTTGACTTTGGCAGCCATTTTGCCTGTTTTTCTATTGGGTTATCTCCCTTCCCTGGGTTAAGAGATGGGGATTTCCTTTAAAAAGCCTTCTAGCCGAGAATTTTGCACACCAACATCCATCCAATTTGCTAAATTTTGATAGACACTGTGATTATCTGCAAACAGTTAGAATATAAGAAAAAAGGTAAATGCTATTTATATGAATTTTTCATGAATATGCTTCAAAACTAGGGCTATTCCCTATGCTTTCTGGGTTATCAAATTGAGCATGGGTCAGTCCACTTAATGTTGCCTACAGCTAAAAAATGCACACCAACCTATATTTTTTTCTTTGTTTTTCCTCATATTACACAATTATGAATGCAACAAAACACATTATTCAAAAAGTTAATTACTTTGATTTACCACCAGCGGACATCCTTAAGGTCCGATATACCATGAAAAATGTGTACACCCAGCATAAACGCCGTATACGGAAGTGTTGTCTGCACGGTGTCTGGTTGATCTGCCACTCCAGAAATTCTTGCACATATATACTGTACTATTGCAACGGAAAGTTGAAATGTACCGGTGTGGTGGCTAAGAATGTCCTCGTGATAAGTGTCCCTTTTCGTATCCTTTTCTATTGCAACCAAGGACGGACACTTGCCCCCAATGTGAAGAAAAGTGTCTTAGCTGGGTTAGATGATAGGAACCGGACACTCCTAGCCACCGGACATTCTAAGCCGCCACAACATTGTTAGAGCACAGGTCAAGTCACACTACCTGTCGGAGATTTAAACCACTCGGCCAACTGACCTCCCACAAAAAGTAGGAGGTAGCAGATCGGTAGTCTTGAAAGCGAAAATTCAGTACCTCCTTGATGAACGTAATGATACAGTTCCCATAGTTGAATACATAACAAGCTATTTTTTGTCATTTAGAAAGCGATTTTAGTATAAAATTTTAGTATATGCCAGAATCTGTGCTATACTAAGAAAGTTTAATCGCAAAATAACGAAAATACTGTTATACGGTCACTTTCTATAAATGACAAAAAAATCTTCTCAAGTCATTGTGGTTGTGGCTCGCAAAAATGAATGGGAACACCCTAATATAGATCACGATGGTTGTTGTACTGTCTGGTATAGCAAAACTATGTATTTAGTGATTATAAATGTATACTTCAGGCGACACCCAATGTAAACTAACATCGCAGCCCACGCATGCGCATTTACCCCGGCAATCAATAGTTGATTATGATTTATTTCATTCTAGCGAAAAGATCAACACAACTAGGAAATATCTATACCACTCGAATTAAAAATATTGTCAGAAATGTCATTTTTAGTGTGGAAGGTCATCTCTACAAATGGTAGGTGTACCTTACGAACGGAAACAAGCGTTGGATGAGCGAAAAGACCTACGTCGAGGCAATATGGTAGGGTAATACATCACTGAACAACATAGTGTACATCATGTATTTATTGATATATTTTTGCATATAAATGCAGAATTGAGCTTGGCATCCAGCCAAGCTCAATTCTGCATTTGTTGGACGTTAACTTCACTAATCTAATTACACTGGGATTGAGGGTTCCCCACTAGCATGTGCAGCCATGGATGTGGAAGTCATATTCCCCGCAAATAATTTTTGTCTGATTTCACGTGCTTGAAATATTAGGGCATGGAATAGAGTATATCGATCGACAAACTGGAATACTGCATGTGACTCTAGACCCCCCTTCCCAACCCATCTGCCTCTGAGAGGACCTCCACGCCCCACCCAAATCAACAAGTTAGCGGCAGAAATGAGACCCTGTGTGCCTTGCACCAACTTGCTTGTGATTTTGTGCTTTAGGCCTTGCACACCAACACTTCATATTTTGTATGTGTATGTATAGCACCATATAATTGTGCATACTTGTGTTACAGGTCACCTTCGCCATATTGTATTAATAACTATGGACTTATACATGTATCACATTTATATTGAATGGTGATGGCTGATGAGAATATTAGCCATATGAAACAATTGGCTGGATTCCAACAAATAAAAAGTTCATCATGTTAATCATAAACACCAAATAATAATACCATCAAATAATTTATGTTCATTCCTTGTCAGCACCAATGTATTACAGAAAATATTATGACTGAATCATGGTAACAGATATTCAAGGGTATATATCTCTACACTAAACTGAAGGAAATCCATGATGCTTATTATATTATGTTGTAAAACTCCACATGCTAATCTCCGTTATGTTGCTTATTGTGAAAATAAATGAAGTTACGAAGATAAATTTAGTATACATTGCCCTCAAATTAGAAAAAATACCTCCAGCAGTTAAAGTTAAGCCAATACATAACACCATGGTATTGTTGTAATATCACCAATCATTGCTTGTAATCTGTTAAAATAGAAAGGTACACTTACTTGAAAACATGTTCTTGTATGAATTGATCTTTGGTTAAGAATTTATGTAATTAATGCGTGAGATACATGTACCTATTCTTTGTGTTATTCTGTATGCAGTTCATCGTGTATGTATTCTATACATGTACATATACCAGAAGTGGAATTAAAATTTGAATAAAATTATAAAAATATGTTCGTCTTTTACCTATAGTCAGGAAATGAACTCTTTGTTTCTAGTAGCTAAATCATTTTAGACACATTCAAGTCTATACTTGTTCAAGGGAGATAATTTTGCAAAAAAAAGTATAGATCTACACTGGTGCAGGCCAGAAACAGCTTCTTTCCTATACTTGGATAATCTTATCCATTCAAATATATTTATTTATGTGTTCTAGATCGAGGAGCTGTTGGGAGCTGCAGGTTTTGTAAAAGTCTGGTATGGTTGTTTTAAGTTAGAACTCGGCATCCTTGGAAATGTCTGACCGATTGACACATGTATCACCCTGCAGGTGGTTATTACATGCGTAATGTTTATTTTCTGAGGAATCAGCTGATATCCAATGTTGCACAATACTACTTAGCCAATCACTGGCTCTGATTTTCACCGCCTCTGTCATTCCACGCTTTTCTGACACAGCTAAACCAATCGACAGTCTATATTGGTACTTCCCTTTCATCAATTACATCCATTGTGTAACAGTCCTGTTGCGTCTTATATCAGAAGAACTGAATCCATGACTGCAGGTTGGAATCAACTGTATACATTTAATATCAAAACTCAGTTCATTGAAAATGTTGATGGCCTTCATTATATTTCATTCTTTCATCATACACAACAAGATGTAGTACTGGGACCTAACCATGTTACAAGAATTTGCAAAAGTGTTAAATGAATACTATGAGAACTTAATCCAATCTATACAGAATAGAATAGAATAGAATTTATTTGCATATTTATGCCCGAGGGTTAAATGTGGCCGTGTCACATTTTATATATTGTTTATTGTATTGTTTGAGATTGTATTACATGTGGGCGTATTGGTTCAGACACTCGGTGCGACATGCGAGCGCATTGGTTTGGACCCTCACGTTGATTTCGCGCCGTTTTAGTATTTTAACTTACCTTGTTAATTTCATGTAATTAGACTTTCAGGAGTTCACGGCGCTGATGTGAGTATTCCGTGGCATTGTTTCTATATTCCTTTGTTTATTAGACCTGAGTGCTGTCTCAGGACAGACTGTCGGCGCCCCTGTTTTGGCTTACTGGGCAGAGTAATATCATTTCTCTCGTCGGAAGGGCACGCTGCTGTGTTACACTGTATCTATGTTATACTTACTGTTTGCTGAAACGAGTCCGATGTACGGCAGACATAGTAAATTCATTAATCCGATGTACATATATGCCATATAAATTAAGCATTTGTAATTGTTTCCTATTCTATTGTTTTCATAGTAATTCGTGTACGATGTTGCATTCCACTATATCGTGTGTATAAATTATGACTTAGCCGGAAAATTTTCGTTGCTGTCAATTTGATTGAATCGCACTTGTTTTATACAGGCCCTTCAGTGTGTAGGTTGCCTTGTACGGCTTCTTATGGATCGAGTTAACCTGTCACACTGATAGGGTAAGTGTCGTTTATCGCAGGCATGTCCGTGCGTTCGTATGTTCACATGTATAAATTTGTGTACAGTGCTTTTAACCATCATTAATATGCAGTAAATACGTTTTGCAACGCAAGTCTATATGTGTGATGTTATAGAACGGTTGCGCTATATTTTATGTCAATTTACAAGCATGTACATAATACATGAAAGATTGGACCATGTATTATATTGTATTTGTGACAGTGCATAATTTGGTTTTGTCTGAACATGTGAATTTGTATATTTTTAGGGTTTTTACTCAGACGAATAAACGGCTATATCGGACTTAAAAACGGTTATCCGAGTTAATCATTCCGGGTGACTACTACATTTGGAGCCTCCAGCGAGGTATAGCCGACTGAAGTCGTTATGTGGAAGGCCCTGAAATCGACCTGACCCGAGTCCAGAGGTCTCATCTGCGTCAACCGTGTCAAGTCCCCAAACTGTGGGGAAGCATATTGATTTCCCGAGCTGTGAAACAAGCGAGACCTGAACCTGCTGAATTGTTTCGGACAATCACCTGTGCGTGTGTACTAAACAAATTGTGCTATTTGCCGAACTGTATCACACGACGAGTATCGCCGAACTGTGTTCGTGGATTATATGCTGACTGTGTAGAACATAAAAAAAAATTATTCTGTGGATATTGGCTATAATAAATATAGATCACCTGGTTGTTTCTTTCTCAAGATTCAGACAATATCAAGACTCTAGAACGTCATTTATATGTATATGAACTGGAATATTTCTGAACACTGGTGTACTTCTTCGATTTTGACAGTAATGACGGACACTTACCATACAGGGTGCATTGAAAAAACAAACATTTCATCGATTTGCTTATTCATACTCTTGTGGCATTTGCAATTTCCTATATATGTACATATCTGGTTTATTGATCTGCAAACAAAGCAAGGGAGAATCCTATCAATTATCAGAAGGATCGTTTTGTCAAAAGTGTGTACATATGCTTTTGTCGTATTGTTATGTAACGTCGTCCGAAATAATTTCTGAGAATATCTGTTTTGCTTGCTTGCTATATATGGGATATTATAGAGATTGGTGCATAGTACGTGTATGCCGACATTGCGTACACTGAATTGTTATGAGTAAGCCATTGTTTTGCAGCACGAGGGGACGACATATGGTGTGTTCATCCTGGAGCTCAGTGGTACGTACCAGCTTATGTTCTGTACTTATTACTGCATTTCTGTATTTATACATTTGTAACATCACTCCTAACGGTAAAAGTAACAAGTTTTCTAACGTCACTATGGCGACTGAGTTTTCTGATGATGAAGCTAAAGCTTTAATTGAAACATTTAAGAAGATGAAAATTAAGCCTAAGGCCGATACTCCAGAAGACTTGAGGAGATGGATGACGGAATTTGTGACGTCACAAGGTGAGGTTAAATCTGAGCCAGTAAGTTCCGCCATATTGGGGAGCGTTCAGACGCCAAAAATATCCTTTTTCTCTGGGGACACCGCTAAGAAAACAGATACACCATATGATTTATGGAAGCATGAGGTTAAGTGTCTCATGCAGGAAAAGATTTATTCTTCTGAAGTTATTGCACAAGCAGTTAGACGGTCATTGAAAGGAGAAGCCGGCAGGGTTGTAATGAGACTAGGTCCACATGCCGGATTAGGTGAAATGTTAACAAAACTTGATAGCATATATGGGGCTGTAGAAGTTAAAGAATCCCTGCTGGCAGAATTCTACAGCGCTCGACACCATGACGATGAAGACGTCTCGAGTTGGGGTTGCCGCTTGGAGGACATACTGAATAGAGCCGTGGAGAAAGGTCAAGTACAGCCCAGTCGGGTAAATGAAATGCTCCGCGCCATGTTTTGGTCTGGTCTGCGCAAATCTATTAGGGACGTATCTGGTGACTTGTTTGAGCGTATTAAGGACTTTGACGAGTTAAGAATAACCCTGCGCCAGGTGGAACATAAGCAAAAGCAAAGGAAGCAGGAATTTAGCTCATCCAAAAAGGGAGCCGCAACAGTTAAAGCCGCCACTGCCGTGGAAGGTAATCCTGGCTTAAAGGAGATAAGGGGTTTAATCCACAGGTTGGCAAACGATGTTGAGACGCTCAAAAAGAAATCGGAACAATCGGAAGCAACAGCATGTGCCATGCCTCCAGGGCC
This sequence comes from Hanleya hanleyi, assembly GCA_036873755.1. NCBI lineage: Eukaryota > Metazoa > Mollusca > Polyplacophora > Lepidopleurida > Hanleyidae > Hanleya > Hanleya hanleyi. Next base: position 57,835 of record JAVTVY010028662.1, read on the forward strand.
TCCTTCTTTTGCTCAATCTGCCAGGTCTGATGAGCATCGATATCAGCCAGCATCACGTGAGTACCACCACCCACGTCAGGATTCCCGGCGAGGCTCTAGATGGTACCGTGGAGGTAATAATATTGGAAATCGTGATCAGAGGGAAAGAGGTCCATCAACCGGAAGTGGTGATACAGATGACCCAGAATGCTGGCGGTGTCATCAGAAGGGACACATCGCCGTTGGATGCAGAGTTAAGATACATTTAAACGCCAGGAAACCTATGGGGAGGGACATCCTGTAGGTTTAGAGTTTGTTGTCCCGAGACAGTTGCCGACACTGAGAGGAGTTTGCCAGAGGGATTGCTGGGAACTGGTTATGAAGTCCCTGTTACTGTCAATTCCGTCTCTACCGCAGCTTTATTGAATACAGGGTCCACCGTGTCTACGGTATGTCAGTCATTTTACGACGAAAATTTGTCAGAAATTTGTATAAATGCTCTTGACAAAATTTTAGATATTGAGTGTGCTGATGGCAATTCTTTACCGTACCTAGGCTATATAGAAGTGGATATTGGGGTCACTGGTATTCCTGTTGAAGATGCACAAATGTGTTTGCTATTAGTTGTTCCGGATAGCAAGTATAGCGCTAAGGTACCGATATTGTTAGGAACTAACGTTTTAGTCCACTTTATGGACATGTGCCAAGAGTAGTATGGAGAGAAATTTGTGCAGACCGCCGGACTGTTTACCCCTTGGTACCTGTCCTTCCGCTGTATTGTACTGCGAGAAAAGGAGTTGAAGAGGAACAACTATCGACTAGCCATGATAAAGAGCGCTGAAAGGTCAAGTATCACCATTCCACCTAACACTGAGGTAACTATTATGGGATGTTTAGACAAGAAAATGCCATACCATTCTACATGTGCCTTGATACAGCCTTCCTCCCATTGCTCCATTTCATCGGATTTGGATATAGCGCCAACCATCACCAACTACGAGTATGGTAAGACAGATTGTGTCGAGGTCCACATTTCCAACGTGACTACAAGAACCATGGTAGTGCCCCCAAAGGCTGTGATATGCGAGCTGCAACCGGTGGTATTGGAAGAGCCCTCCGTTGCCGCACCGATGAGTGATCTCACGGAAATGATGTCACAGATAGAGGTTGGAACGCCGGAATCCAGTCAAGAGGAGGTAAGCCTGTGTAAAGATTTGTTAGCTAGGTATCGTACTGTTTTTGCTTGCAGTGATTTGGAGTTGGGGCGTACATCCCAAGTGAAACACCACATTGATCTGACGGACGAAAAGCCATTTAAGCAGCGTCATCGCCATATACCACCATCGATGCACGAGGAGATTAGGGATCATCTACGGGAACTGCTGGCCACGGGAGTTATTCGCCCTTCTCACTCCCCGTGGGCGTCGAACGTGATGCTTGCTCGCAAGAAGGATGGCAAGTTGCGCATGTGCATTGACTTCCGTCAACTGAACCAAAAGACCATACGAGATTCATACGCACTTCCGAGAATCGACGAGATGTTGGAGTCTTTATCTGGAGCAACTTATTTCTCTAAATTAGATCTGAAGAGTGGATACCATCGAGTTGAAGTATGGGATGATCACAAGCAACGGACTGCTTTCACTGTTGGACCATTGGGCTTCTATGAGTTCAACCTTAATCCGTTTGGTTTGGTGAATGCCCCAGCCACATACCAACGTCTGAACAGGTACTCGATGGTTTGAACCTCCGCATTTTCTTAGAGTACATCGATGACGTCATCATCTTCTCGTTGACGTTAGAGGAACATTTGAAGCGTTTAGAGCAGGTCATTGAGCGACTGCGTGAGTGTGGTATGACTGTTGCCCCGAAGAAATGTTCCTTTCTTCAAGACAAGATGACGTATGTTGGCTACGTGGTGTCGTCAGAAGGAATTGAAGCCGATCCGGACAAGATCAGCAAGGTAGTCAATTGGCCGACTCCTCAGAGCCCAGAAGAGGTCCGCCGATTCTTAAGGTTTGCCGGTTATTACCGTAAGTTTGTCCGTAATTTGTCACACATTGCCAAGCCTCTTTCAGAGCTGATGCCACCCACGTCGCCGAAGAAATTAAGTAAGTCGTAGAAGAGGAGTAAACCGGTAGAGGTACCATGGCACTGGGATGAAGAACAGGAGGACGCTTTCCAATAGTTGAAGGGACTACTTTCATCGCCACCCATACTAGGTTACGCTGACTATTCTCTGCCGTTCGAATTACATACTGATGCCAGTACGAAGGGTCTTGGTGCCGTGCTGTACCATGAGCAGGATGGCATGATGAAGGCAATCAGCTACGCCAGCAGAACAGTTTCTATATGTACTCACCACGGCTAACCTTGATGCGACTGGTCACCGTTGGCTGGCTAGTCTGGCATGTTACGATTTCAGTATAGAGTACCGGAGCGGGAAGAAGAACGCAGACGCTGATGGACTTTCCAGACTTCCAACGATGAGCGAACTGGATTCGGATGGTCTGGATAAAGTGATTGGAATGGAGTCTGTGAAGCACGTCTGCAACATGACAAGTCAACCGTTTGTAGCGACTCTGTGTTTATCTCCTGATGCCATGGATGATGTCGAACCGCCATCAACTGGATCTCAGACGTACAGCATGGATGGAGATGATTGAAGATGCGCCCAGGGTCAAGATCCGGTTCTGAGTCTGTGGGTCCAGCACGTCAAGGACGGACGGAAGCCGGAATACAGTAATCTCCCCTCGGGAGCAGCGCATCGGTCAATGTATCGGACGTTTGACAAGCTGACACTTCATGATGAGGTTTTATATCGACAGCTGAGTCAAGATGGTAAGACTACTAGACAATTAGTTCTTCTTAAATCACATGTTTTTCAGGCATTGCGTGGATTACATACAGATGTTGGTCATCGGGGACGAGACCGTACCCTTAGCCTACTGAAGGATCGTGTCTATTGGCCTGGCATGCATAAGGATGTGGAGGAGTGAATAACGAAGTGCGAACGATGTCTGAAGAGGAAGTCTCCAACTAATACAAGGGCACCGCTGGTGAGCATTGTAACAACACAACCCCTAGAGCTCGTCTGTATGGATTTCTTAACTTTAGAGTCATCGAAAGGTGGATATCAGCACATACTCGTCGTGACAGACCACTTCACCCGATACGCTCAGGCTATCCCGACCCGTAACATGACCGCTAAGACGACTGCTGACGCTTTCTTCAACGAGTTCGTCGTCCACTATGGTCTACCGAAGCGTATTCATTCGGACCAAGGAGCTAATTTTGAAGGGAAGCTGATCAAGGAGCTGTGTTCTGTGCTAGGGGTTGGTAAGTCACGAACCACGCCTTATCATCCCATGGGAAATGGGATGACGGAAAGATTCAACAGGACATTACTCGGTATGCTCGGCACGCTACAACCAGATCAGAAGTCTAGCTGGAAAGCATTCGTTGCGCCATTAGTGCATGCATATAACTGTACAAGACATGAGAGTACTGGGCAAACACCATTTTTACTTATGTTCGGGCGGGAGCCCAGGTTACCTGTAGATCTTGCCTTTGGTATTGATATAAATAGTCCTTCTAATGAGTCTCTTTCTAGCTATGTGGACAGCCTACGACAGAAGCTGCAAGAATCATATGAGCTGGCGTCTCAGGCTGCTACCAAGTCACGACACCGACAAAAGAAGGGCTATGATGAGAAGGTGCGAGGTGCTACAGTACAAAAGGGGGACCGGGTTCTGGTGAAAGTCCTTGCATTCGAAGGAAAACACAAGATCGCCGACCATTGGGAGAAGGATGTACATGTATATGTTGTCCTTCGGCAGCCCAATGAGGAGATTCCTGTGTATGAAGTACAACGAGAAAACGGCGAAGGTCGGAAACGGACACTGCACCGCAACCATCTGCTCCCCATTGGTTCGATTTCCGTCGAAGCTGAAGAGCCACCTCCGAAGAAGCCTACCAGACCAAGAACCAGGGCTATGGTTCAAGATGAATCTTCCTCAAATGGGGATGAGGACACCGATGACGACAACGACGATTCCTTCATTGCCGTGAGTAGACAACCTTTGGGACAGGAAGCAACGGACGACGGTGGACCTACCTCTGCCGATGACCAGCCTGTTGTTTCTGCCGAGATAGGTGACAGAAATACACCACAGTGTCAGTCTAATGACGGCTACGACCACACTGTGGAGGAGGATGAGACTGCCGCCCGTGATGACGATCACACTTCAATCGAAGAGGAAGACGGTGCCAATTCATCCCTTAGTGAAGAAGATGGTGATGAAGAAGGAGCTTCAGTCAGTCTGGAGCGCCACAAGATCGTGATGGGGATCGCCCGGTGCCTTTACCCCGAAAATCTACCATGTCCAGGACGCAGCCACAATGGATGAGGTCAGGTGAGTATGTCACTCAAATGCAACCTGACTGGGTTAATCGCGTTAGTGATTTACAGTCCCTGGCATCTACAGAAATGTTCTCCAGGATGCAGGATGAGGTGTCCAGAGCAATTCTCAGTGCTGTTCTCAAAGACAAATGTTGAGGACATCATTTCTTGTCGCGGGGGAATTGTGTGGCCGTATTACATTTTATATATTGTTTATTGTATTGTTTGAGATTGTATTACATGTGGGCGCATTGGTTCAGACCCTCGGTAGGACATGCGAGCGCATTGGTTTGGACCCTCACTTTGATTTTAACTTACCTTGTTAATTTCATGTAATTAGACTTTCAGGAGTTCACGGCGCTGATGTGAGTATTCCGTGGCATTGTTTTTATATTTCCTTTTGTTTATTTGACCTGAGTGCCGTCTCAGGACAGACTGTCGGCGCCAACGTATCCGTATATATTTTACCCTGTTTTGGCTTATTGGGCAGAGTATATCATTCGTCGGAAGGGCACGCTGCTGTGTTACACTGTATCTATGTTATACTTACTGTTTGCTGAAACGAGCTGATTGTGGACATACGTACCTGATATTTGGTATCTCTGGCGTAAGTCCATTTGTTCATTTAGTCATTTGTTAATGTATGTATGTATATATGTATCGAAACGTAAGTTGTAATCTATGTTATCTCGTAAAGTAAATGAATGAGATATATCCATTAGCTGGCTTTCGTATTCCTGGATTCTGGGGTTTAGAGATCGTAGAATTGTTTCTTTGGATTGTGGAAATGGTGGGTTATTCATTCACTTCTGGGTCCGATGTACGGCAGACATAGTAAATGCATTAATCCGATGTATATATAGGCCATATAAATTAAGCATTTATAATTGTTTCCTATTCTAGTGTTTTCATAGTAATTCGTGTACGATGTTGCATTCCACTATCGTGTGTATAAATTATGACGTAGCGGGAAAATATTCGTTGCTGTCAATTTGATTGAATTGTACTTGTTTTATACAGGCCCTTCAGTCTGTATGTTGCCTTGTACGGCTTCTTGTGGATCGAGTTAACCCCTGCCACACTGATAGGGTAAGTGTCGTTTATCGCAGGCATGTCCGTGCGTTCGTATGTTCACATGTTTAAATTTGTGTACAGTGCTTTTAACCAATTAATATGCAGTAAATAAGTTTTGGAGCGCAAGTCTATATTTGTGATGTTATAGAACGGTTGCGCTATATTCTGTCAATTTACAAGCATGTACATAATACATGAAAGATTGGAGCATGTATTATATTGTATTTGTGACAGTGCATAATTTGGTTTTGTCTGAACATGTGCATTTGTATATTTTTAGGGTTTTTACTCAGACGAATAAACGGCTATATCGGACTTAAAAAAAGGTTATCCGTGTTCATCATTCCGGGTGACTATTACAATTCGATATGGCCGTCATCATATATACGGAAGCCTCCGGTTGGGGACTATTTGACAACACGGATAGCTTTTGTTATACCAGATTGCTATTCTACGAGTACGAATGACCCAACAGAACAAGAATGACGAGAATTGGAAACTTTATTACCCGATGATTATACAATATGGCCGCCAGAGCGTCACCAATAATGGTATTATTGCCATGCACATGTAGGTGTGTTTGTATACATGCTAATATATATCTTATATATTTATAAATGATCCATCCAGAGGTTTCTGTACATGTAGCCCTGTTATGATTTACTTGATAAAGCACACATGAAAGTTATTTGCTATTTTCTTTTCTATAGATTTCCAATATGGCCACCAGCGCCCTATCCTCAATGCTGATTATCGGTACTAAAAACCAACCATTATTACCCGCAACTTCAAACATAACATATCCCATAAATAAGTTCATTTGTTTATATCGTCGTATACTGATAATATTAGATATTTTCCAGTTCGAGCAATCCGTGCTTATGTTCGGTTACATATTTCGCATCCGAGGACGGGTCCCATGTTCCAATTTCCTGTAGGCACGCCCGTTACCGTGCCTATTTCTCAGCTGCTCATCTAAAACTGAAGTTTTAGGCCTAGACTTTACAAACGCCATAGTTTTTGCATTGGCGCCGCCACTTCATCCCCAGCAGCAAAAGTCCCGAAGAACATATTTAAAAACTGATTGGATGAATGTCAAATGCCGTCAAACGCTATATTAGAATTACACATTTCACTGGGCTGCATTGTATGGTAAACGAATTTATTGCATAAATAAGGATCAGGTCAAACTTGACCCAGTTTGGCAAAGGTCAGTCAGGGGCTGCTGTGCTATTTGAGTCAGTCCCACGTATCGGAGCATTGATTAATCACTTAATACCAAACGTGGTTGTGTATTGTGCAATTGAATATTATAATGTAGGCCTACTGATGAAAAATAAAATTTTACTGAAATATCGAGATCAAACTGGATTTACAAAGGTAATCAAGGTTTATCTTACTCAGCATTCAAATTGGGAGTAAATTAAAAAAAAATTCTTGGCATACAATTTGATCAACTCAGTAGTTCGGAAATATTGAGTGGACAAGGCGAACTCGGATCTGGTCATCTTCTTGTACATATTGATTGACAGACAGAAAAAATACTGAAGTCTCTCGTTTTGGGGTGTAAAAACAGCTTCTGTAACGACGTAAAACAGGTCAGTTTACCGAACGTCATTGCAGCCAAACATGATAGCGATTCGGCATATAACAAGAAATTGTTATGTATTTAATTTGCTCTCCTGGAATCAGTTTTCACAAATTTGACAGCCAGATTGGATGTGTGGATTGCGAAAGTTTTGCGATAATAACCGGTCGAATAAGTGTCTCAAGAAAATGTATATATGCGCTCATATACATAATAATCCCTACAAAATCATAGATAGAACAATAGAGCAAACGAGAACCAGCTATTGTGCCTGAAATGACTCGATAGTGGAGAAGTTTGAAAACATAACACCACTTGATAATCGCCCCAGTAACAGGTTCAAACTATCAAACGCATATGAATTTGTATGGTCATGATTTGCTTGTGATCCGTACGGGTATTATGACCGTCTTCCATGTTCATTCTAACATTCCGTGTGGAATTTTGACTTCACACGAGCCTGTTTACGACAACTTTCTCCATTGTTTTTGCATACCGTCTCATTCTGACCCCGTCTCCATGTGAGAGAGTTGGCAAATCGCGCGCTGAACGATTGTAATACGACAATTGTGTCATTAGTAGTTGCTACAACACATACAGATTACTGTACATTTCATCACCGGCACAGCAGATCTGGGGTGAGGGGGTGGGGGACGAGTCCACAGGTGCTGAAGCCCACGAATAATTTTAGCAGGAAAAAATAACAAACACTGGACTATAGTTTTCATGGTTTTCCGGAGAGAATGAAAAATGTGCTACCGTAATTCTCTTGATGTGTTCTTAAAAATCAATATTTGAAGGCTGGCATACAAAAGCTGGATGAATAACTGAAGACGTAATACCTTGGATAATAGATTATTCTTTATTGCGAAGGAGCGACGTTGCAGATATCAGCACCTTTATGAAGTTAATAAAACAAACTACCACTGGACTATATATAATTATGCTTCGGAAGAGAAGTGAGATGTGTCGCATAAAATTATGAAATAAATGTGTTGTATTTTAGTATTTGCAGACGTTAATGCTGGTTTTTCTGCTGAAAAAATTTAGTTTCACATACGACGCATCAGCTGAGTCTGTAAAATGGATGTCTGCGCCAATAAAACCAGCATTAACGTTCGCAAATACTAACATACAACATGGTTATTCCCATAACTTCAATTCAACTTGATTATTCCCATTCTAATTCAAAGCAATTTAATAGCATTACTTCAGAAATTGATGCATATTTGACCACATTCGATGTAATATAAAACACACTCGCTCACGCAGTTGTAATACTCGAGGTCGCCTTAAGTCCAGGTGTTCGCCAGGTGTTCATGAAACAGACGACCAAGATTGATTGCGTAGCATATTGAATCAATTTGCGGTCGTTAAGGCAATTTTTCCGTCGCAAATATATTTAGCTGACCAGTCACGTGTTTGTATTAGAATAAACTGTAACAATGTATATGTTCATGTTTTATTCTATTGCTTTTTTTCAGTATGGTTTTCAAAACAATAACCATAATACATGTATAGTATATATTTCACGTGACACATCTCAGCCATTTCAATCTGTGTTGTGTTATCCTATATATTTTGTTATCTTCTATATTAAATAACATTCTGTTGATATATATATGTTTCATAAATATTCAAATTGCACAGAAAACAAAATCGACGAGAAATAATAAATAAAACAATCATAATGAAATCGATCATATCAACTTACCTGGGTTGATGGGCATATTTATAATCCCCAAAGCTACAAGAAGGAGAAAACTTTTCCGTCCAGATATCTTTATCATATAGCATGTATCGGACATCATGTTGGTGTTTGATTTTTCCCTAAACTTGAGGGTGATATGTCTGTATTATAACTGGGAATCGTTGTTTTTGTGGTATTTCCTAATGGCCGTGAAAACCACAAGTATGTACACAGATGCCGACGTCAATCTGGTTCGCAACTCACGGTATAACTCTGTTAGAATTCTATATACATTATATATACACTGTCCGATTATGTACAGTAGACTGCACAAACATATGACCAACAGTTTTTTTCAATAAACAGAGGCACCAATACTCGGTTTCATTAGACAGAGTGGTATCCACTTTCAATACAAATCTCTTCAGTTCGGATTTTTTTCTTGAGTACTATATCGACTTATTAAAGTGTTGCTGTCATTATGTGAAGGAGAAAGAAACGATAAAATAGTCGTTCGGTCAATAGCGAGGAAAAATTATTTCATTAACCATGAGTACTTGTCTTGACATCGTATCGTTCAGACCGGCTTATGTCACTGTTGAAAAAGAAAAGTGTCATTTTATATTATTTGCGCCTGACAAGTATGCAGTCTGCTTTAATTAGGAAGTTGTCCTCCTTAAGGTAACGTTTGAATGTAATCAATACCGATACGTGCAAATATTGTCTGAGTGAATGTGAAGGTGTCAAGGCATGCTTTCAGGTTGTAAATGTGAGGTTGTAACCCTCATGGTCGGAAAATGAAAATATATTATGATCACCTGTCTTCACCTGTCAAAAAGTCGATTCACTGACATCGGAAGTGTCTAATAAGTGACAGCTTGATTTTCCGACTCCTCTCGTTCTAATTTGATAAGCCGTATCGTTTACACGAGCGAAATATTAAAACATCCTCGTTGTTAGGATTGTGAAGCCAAACAATGAATTTCTTCATTTCTGCACAAGCCGTCTGGCATACAGATACATTTCTGCCCAAGCCGTCTGTCATACCGTCTGTCATACAGATATATTTCTGCCCAAGCCGTCTGTCATACAGATATATTTCTGCCCAAGCCGTCTGTCATACAGATACATTTCTGCTCAAGCCGTGTGTCATACATATACATTTCTGGACAAGCCGTGTGTCATACAGATACATTTCTGCACAAGCCATGTGTCAGACAGATACATTTCTGCTCAAGCCGTCTGCCATACAGATACATTTTCGCCCAAGCCGTGTGTCATACAGATACATTTCTGCACAAGCCATGTGTCACACAGATACATTTCTGCTCAAGCCGTCTGTCATACAGATACATTTCTGCCCAAGCCGTGTGTCATACAAATACATTTCTGCCCAAGCCGTGTGTCATACAGATACATTTCTACACAAGCCATGTGTCAGACAGATACTTTTCTGCTCAGGCCGTCTGTCATACAAATACATTTCTGTCCAAGCCTTCTATCATACAGATATATTTCTGCCCAGCCGTCTGTCATACAGATACAGCCATGATCGCATCTATACACTTTTGTACATGTCTATATTTGAGCGTTTTGACCAACTGTGTCAGGATGGCCCAGTGGTATAAGGCGCCAGTCCTACATGTGGGTTCGAATCTGACTTCAGACTCCATTTTGTACCGCGATATATTGTGTATGCGTGCGCATACGCACACGGGCAGAACGTGGATTTTTGATGTGATTTTTGGTGGTGAATGATGACCGTCATCTGTAGGGAGGTATAGACTTGCCTGTATGCTGAACTCGCTCTCAATACACCAGACTGATGCTCTGTTTTAACTAGTTTGGTGTTCTCTTAAGACCACACTGCGGCTCTGTATACAACACAGGCGCTAAAAACATTACAAGGCGGCTCTATAACACTAAATTGGTGTTCATATAACATCAGACTGACGCTCTTTGACACTAGAGGGTTGCCTAGTAACACAACAAAAGGGTCTGTACAGCTAGGTATGAGTGATATCTGTGAAGCTCAGTGTGAGTAAGGTATGTACATTTAAGTATCCTGAATGTGTGTAAGCGTACAGCTGTGTGAGTGAGGTGCATGTATGCTCGCTGTGTGTAGTTTCTATACAGCTATATACCTGTAATGCCTGTAGAGCTACGGATGAGCACGTTATGTACAGCTATATGTGAGTACGGTCCCTAAAAGCTATGTGTGTTTAGGATCTTTGCAGCTTTGTGCCGGTAAGGACGTATACCTATGTGTGACTGTTGTGTGGATGAGTAGTAGGGTTCGCACGGCTATGCTTGAATAAGGTCAGTACTGTAAAGTGCGAGCAACGTTTGAATTGAGAGTGAACCCGTGGCTAGGGGCCGTATAAACACTATGTGAAAGACATCTCCGTAAAGTGCAAGCAACATTTGAATTGAGAGTGAACCCGTGGCTAGGGGCCGTATAAACACTATGTGAAAGACATCTCCGTAGTGTTTATATGAACAGTCGCGTGACTAAGATATCCATCTAGCAGATTGATATGTTCAGTAGAACACTCTACTTCTTTTTAGTCATACAAATATCGTGACATCACTTCTCGAATACGACACGGCTATGTACTACTCTATGAACAATGAATTGTGATACGGATTTGATGAACAGAATATCAATTGATGTTGTCAGGATCATTGAAAACCGCTAAACGCTTCTATCTTCAAGTGATCCCAATTTATTTTTTATCTGTCTGTGCTAATATTGTTAAAGGTGAACTGAAAAGCTTTCCAAAGTTCTGTTAAAATGTCATAAAACAAGAACTTCTATAGTTGTTACACTTATGTGTGGTAATAGTTCTGTGGGTTATTGTTTTATTTTGGGTATATTAGAAGTCAAATCTCATACCGAGAGCCAGAACTTTTAAAAACGTCATCGCTTGCCTCCCATTGTTTTTGGAACGTCATGACGTTATAGTGGTCCTCGTTCATTCATCCGATGTAGCATGACGTCAGATTTGAATAAAACTTGAATGAAGGGGACCACTATGTTCTACAAACCAAGAGAGACAAGCGATGCAAGTTTTCAAGACGGGATAACAGGATAACTTAAATATTGTTATTAGTACAATTTTGCAAACTATATTTGCCCCAAAAACGTATAAAAGTTATGTCACATAAGACAAGATGTATATAAGCAACAATTTAGATAAAATTAAAAGCTTTGCAGTTAACCTTTAATGAAACAGGTCTTTGGATTATGGACCAATGAAAGCTCTCAATGGCCGACGACTGCTCAATGAATGACGCATCTGAAGCAGTTATTTGATCTGTACAACAACGTGTGATTCAGGCCTGTGTGAATATGTACGGCTATGACGTTATGGCCGGAAGTGACACCACCGGAATTGACCTCATCGGCGGAAGGGACGTCATAGCGCATGGTTGCGCCCCATGGAACCTATAACTTGTATGCTAAATGTTTCACCGAGGTCCAGGAAACGATGTTATACGACACCAATTTAGTGTTATAGAGCCACACTGCAATGCTTTATAGCGTTCGTGCTGTGCTATGTAGTAGTAATGTGGCCTTAGAGAACACCAATGTAGTCCATATAGAGCATCAGTATATTGTATTAAGAGTGAGTTGAGCATACGAGACATCAAGCTCAGACAAGTTCAGGTATGACTACAGATGACGGTGTTCAGTCGCCACCGCAACTCACATCGAAAATCCAAGTTCTGTACCACTGCTGTTGTGCGCACGCATTCAACACACATTGCGGTATATAATCGAGTCAGAAGTGAGATTCGAATCAATGCCCGCATGTGTAGACTAGCACTTAGAACCGGAGCCTTAGACCACTCGGTCATCCTGACAAAGTGATCATAGCGCTCAAACATGGACATATTTACAAAAGTTGATGAACGAGATCATGGCCGCATCTGTCCACACCAGCGTGAGTTATATTTAGCCGTTCGTCTAAAAGAGGGGTTCCCTCCCGAAAGACAAATACGATCGGAACTGACTGTTCCGATCTGGCCGTTTCAGCTGACACTCATTCAACCACTCACGCGAAGATGTCCACCCGTACAATCTGCTCGAAACCGTTTACTCGCCTGAATAGTTTTCAACGCCATTAGTCTGCTATCAACGAGGCTGTATACCTGTAAGAGCTTCGGATATACATTTAATCGTTTAGACAGTTTACATCGCCACGAACCGTTACTCCAGGAGTCACACAGTCATCAATGTAAGGGTTGTGGACACCGCTTCACCAACATATAATCCATGGGCATGTACGGTTCAGGGGGGATTTGGTTTTACCTGAGATACAACACATATCACGAATCGTTAGATTCTTGGTATGTGCTTTAAAATAGGTTTACCGGAAGACTATTCTGTGAAGTCATATGACGCAGTCAGTATGTCGGCACCTCTTCCCACTTCCGTTATATGTGTTGTAATTAATGTCACACTCAAAGTTATTTCTCTCATATGGTGACCGTCAGTTTTAGAGCTGGAGGAAGCCGGATTACCCGGAGAGAACCACCGCCCGTTGGAAAGTAACTGGCAAACTTTCCCACATGCACCAGCTGGGCTTTGGGAGTTGAGGAGCCCGTAGAGCTTGACCTCATCGATAAGGCTATCAGCCACAGCACTGTTGCCGAGTATGCATGTTCGACCTAGAAGTCCTCGAATCGTAAAGATAATTTACGACGACATCAATTTTTACTCAATAAAGCACTCAGACATGACTGGCAGCATTGTAATCGAGTCTTCAGACTTCGAAGTTAGTTGATCCGCCATCATTCCGAAAGACGTCCGCATTCGACCTTCAATCCCTCAACATGGCTTATAGTTGCTCTGAGTGTGGGCAAACCTCGTCCAGACACTACTATATGATGAGCAACCAGAAGATTTTGCATGTGTGTGAAGACACGGGAACAGAAACTCCCAACACATAGTCTATTCTCTGACTTCACGCAACGAGGCACCATGCAAGAGGATGTGGGGTTATCACCCACAGTGCCTCTGAGCAATGGAAGCAAACTACGAAAACAACCGCTCTATAGCATGCTACCGTTACTGTAGTTCTATAGCAGTTGAAAAACTGATAAGCACGCGCAGTTCTCGCGCCCGAGTCAACGACCAATCTTCTGAAATCTTGACGTCCAAGTCAGTTTCAGACTTTGTCGACGGCTACTCTTTTAACAGGGTGTCATTATCATACCGCTCGCTCTGAATATGATCGTAATCGATCGCTGCCACACAAGGTTCGTAACGTTCGATATACTACTTCAGCATATTAATGTGAAAGATTTTACGTTTCTTTCCCCTTGCAATGCGGTAGTCGTTGATGCCGATATTCTCCAGTACTTTTCCGGCCCCTCCAATGCATCAATAATTTGTTAGAATGGCTTGACAGCAAAACAAGAACCTGATCATCAGCATGTAGCGTAGCTTTCGTTGTTTTCTTGTCAAACTTGCGTTTGTATCGCGCTTGCGTTTGTAACGCGCTTGCGCAGAACTCAAATTCTCCTGAGCTAACAGCATAACATCTTGTAGTCGTGTGGACAATTTCACTGTCAACTTCCTCAAATCACGGCTCGCGTAAAATTGTCATCGGCCCACGACCTCTGCAACCATATAGTAACTCAAACGATGAAAAATGGAGACTTTCTTCCGGCCCAGCTTTTTGAGCATGCGCCTAAACGTTCCAATGATGCGCTCGACTAAACCGTTGCACATCGCGTGATATGGTGTCGTTCTGAGTTGTTCGATAGAGAGAAGCCTACAAAATTTTCTCATCATCTCAGATGTGAAATTACTTCCATTTTCCGTAAGTATTTTCTTGGAAATTCGTGAAAATATGGACCGCAGTGCTTCAGCCACAGCGCTTGTGATATTCGGCAGACCTACCGCCTCATGATATCGCGGGGCATAATCTACAACGGTCAAAATGTACTTATTGTCCCGTTCAGTTCGTGGCTGAATCGTCTCAACTATCTCTATATCAACTGTACAAAAAGGCGCATTAACCCTATCTGGCCTGGGCTTGTTGAGACCTGTCCTGGCCTGTGGGGGCGGGGGGGGAGAAGGGCATTTCGCCCTCCCCGCCATCCCGATTATTTTTCTTACCCCTTGAGCTAGGGAGTTGAAACTTACCACACCATACCCTTGGGGCAAGCTCTACCAGAAAATGTATTTTTTTTTTCAAAAATGGCCGCTTTGGTGACGTCACAGTGGCGTCATTTACAAAAACGGCATTTTTTGGTCGCTTTTTATTCAGGTTTTTCGAAATTTTTATTTATGCAATTTCTCCGCAAAAATTGCATGATAAATTAGAAAATGTTAATGAGATGTGAAATAAAATAGTTTTTGCCCACTTTTCATCGCGGAACAGCAGAAACTTTGAAGAAATATGACGAAAAAAACTTTTCTGGTACCCCACGTGGACGCCATCTTTAATTTACCCATGATCCGCTGCTCAGCGGTTATGTAAATATGCTCGAAATGACCCCAATATGATAAACTATAAAGTCATGGAGTTTCAGCTCCCCATGTTTTGTCGTTCCGCAGATAGCGCTGAAAGTTTGGTAGGGGGGCAGCACCCCCCGGCCCGGTCTTTTGAAACAATCTCACATGGCCTACAAAATCTTTCAACATCTGACATCACTCCTAGCCAATAAAAAATTACTAGTGGCATCATGCCACAGGTATCTTGGGGACTTTCCCTTTCGATACGATCTTTTGAAACATCTCACATGACCTACAAAATCTTTCAACATCTGACATCATTCCTAGCCAATAAAAAATTACTCCATATCCGAACTAGGGTTTTTCGGGTACCAAGATGACCAGCCATAACTGTGACATGACCGAGTCACAACAATTCCTGTCGCAACTCGATCGGTACCACTAATTGCTTTATTTTCTGTGAGCCTGGACTTTTCGCATACATCCGATACAAAACACCAGACTTGTACACCGTTCTGTACCCGCTCTTATCGGCTTCGGGCTATCTCCACGTTCTTACGTTTCGTGGGTCATATTCCGTTTTTCGATTTTCGGTACATTAAGGGGTCGTAACAGCTTTCGAACCCTACCTGTTCGACTACGCGTCATTGCGGCCTTGGTCATCTCCGATTCACATTCCCTTCCCGAATTTGCATGAGCAATTTCGACAATGTCTGTCACACCATTCGACTCACCACTAATTACGTTTACAACGTCTTCTGGATGGTTTTCCAAAATAACTGATGCGCCTGGCACATTTTCAGTGATCAAATCACAAATAGGATTTTTCATGCAAATGGAGAAAAATTCGAACAATAGCCGCAATATCCTAACTGGTTCTGTTGATCGATCAATCATTACGTATTTCTTATCTGCATACAGGCTGCCGTTCTTCGATCAAGCTACGTAGAGCTACCACACCAATACAGTCTGTATCGCGCATCACGCGTACATTCTTTACGCCTATATTGTTAGCCCTCTCCAACAAACCAGTCAAGTCAATACCGGAATCTTGACACAAACTACTGAGAACCGGTATATTGCACTCGCATTCCAAAGTAGCAATACCGTCATCAAAAGAACAGCCATGACTTTTCACACACGCTGCAGTTTAGACACCGCAAAGGGCAGTATAGGTTTATCTTTTACCATAACTGTCGCTTAAATTTGTTTTACATTGCCGGGCAACATGCCCAATTTCTCGGCTTCGAAAGTAAGTTATCTGACCTTCCGCGTGTTTACTGTCATAAACGACCTTACTAACCGTTGATCTGACGCCACATAGCGTTTCTTATTTTGGTTAACCTTCTGAGTTTGGTTCACTTTACTCGGCCGATCCAGAAATACCCAGTTAAGCGCTTTCATATACGTCTCCGCCAACCAAGTCATTGATAGTTTCCGGCGTACGGTCCCGAATGGAAACTGCCATTTATATTAGACCTACGTCGCTATGGCCTATGTAGACCCATTTGCCTGGATGTGAAAGCCGCTTTTCCAAATTCTCGTCTTTTCCCGAATTCTATTTTTGTGTCCACTGGTCAATCACGTGACCCAATGTGTCCTCGACGGGAGCTTCAATTTGAGGTCCTGTATGACCCATCTGGACCCAATATGGCCCAAATAGACCCACTTGAGTGGCATTAAAGTTTGTTTTCTCACATTTTCGTTTTTTCGGGAATCCTTCTTTTGCATTCAACCGACATTTATGTGGCATAAAGGCTTTAAAGTTCATTTCTCCGCATTTTTCGTTCTGCAGGGGTCCTAGTTTTGCATCCAGTCGCCAGTCACATGACAGAAAGTGACGTTGCATCGGAAATGACATCGGTTTGATCTCAAGGTCAAAGGTTCTTATTTTCAACTCACATTTCCCACCTCGATTTCACGGCTTTCTCCACCTCATGAATGGGTTTAGATTTGCTGTATCTATACTACTTGTACTTTTATAACCCTTGGGCTGAAAGAATTCTCTGTAAGTGTTTCCTAATTGTATTGTTACTCAATCCTTTTTAACGGTAATAAAGATCAAATTTGGTCCAGGGGATAATGCACTAGACTACATGATGCTACTTCTTCGTTGAATCAGTTGACAATCGGTCGGGTCAGTGGAAACGACGGAAGAAAACCTTCGCTGACAATAAAATTATGAATAATGGGCGGCTCTCATAGATTGAAACACACTTGATTTATTAATTAATAACAACCATCCACTCCCCTTCCCTCTTCGGCTCACTGCGATAGTCAACATTAATTCATTTGACTGTATTGGAATTCGTCTTCAGCAACGTCAAACACTATCTGTCTTAAGTCAACACACCTCGATCACTGCAATATTTATCTACCTATGGGATACGTGATAAGGACCAGGGTAAACTCGGGTTATGGAACTGCGCTATATTTATATAGAGAGAAAAGCTTTTAGCACCAAACTAATGCAAACCATCTTCAGTATGGTAACCTGAAACCAATCCATTTATCGATTACTAGACATCTTGTTACCATAAATATGATCTAGAATGCAGTTTTCATGTGTTAGATAGTCATAAACAATATTCAGAAATACGATTGTGACAATACTTTGAAAAGATAGAATGTTATGGACGTTCCACCATCATCTCTGCTGAGAGAACCCCATCTTGTAATACTTCATTTGGATATATCTACACTACGGATTCAAAACCTGAACTAAGTAAGTACGCGATCAGTCAGACGGTGGTAGTTAGTCCCCTATTGAAACCGTTCAGATTCTTCTTATCGTTCCATATGATTTTGTGTCAGTGATATCTCAAACGATTAAACGGATTAAGCCCAGACTTTCAGGGATGGTTCTGTGCACGTGAGCTAGTACATATCCTAAGTTAATTCTGATTGGTGAGATGGCTTGGCGGTCATTTTGGGTTCAGCTCAAAATCTTTAAAGACGTTCTCCGAAGAAAGTAGTAAATCGAATGACGTGAAACTTCGGATATGTCATCTATGGGCAAAGGCCTTCAACATAACTTCGGAAATAGTTGATTGGTCAATTCAGATGGCCGCCATTGACCAATCAATATTATGCAAATTTGAAAAGTCGGATTTCGAAGGTAAAACGATTATATATAGATTATTTGACTTGCCAAAGTGAAAGGAACAGGTATGGAAGTCTGAAAATGCCCCAATATACCCATGTACGCCCCAAATTGGGCAATTTGGGTGTGAGTGTCAAATTAGCTAAACTCCATTCATATTTCAGGGTATAATAAAACAGCGCGCTTAATTTATTTATCGGTGCTTAGTTCCTCAGTTTATCACGTCAGATGGCGACAATCTTGGATTAAGCTAAAACATTTAACGGTCTTCTCCGAAGAAACTGCTAAACCGATTGATTTGAAACTTGGAATATATTATCTATTGGCAATGATCATTAAAAATGACTTCGAAAATAGTTGATTGGTCAGTCCAATCTGGCCGCCTTTGACCAATCGAAATTGCTCAAATTTCGAAGGTGAAAGCGGCCATATACAGTTTTTTTGACACGACAAGAGACTGAAATGGTCCCGGAAGTTAAAAAAATCTTAAAATACCCCAAATGGGCCTAATAATGAATATTTGGATGCACTTTTCTGGAACTAGGATCTGCGTTGTACAAACATGTGCATTGGGCTGTGGCCATCTTAGGAATGGAAGAATTTGACGTTTCATTGGTCTCTAAATATGTTCCCAAGTTACCTGTTAGTACTGCACATGCGCACTGAGCCTCTGATACAGACATGACCACTAGGCACTTTGCAGACCTTATCCCCGGTAGCCGCTGCTCGCAGCTCCAATTATTTCTTTTTTCGTCTGCTGGATTTTTTAACCTTCAGTCAGTCTACACCGCTACACCGATAGAGTCGAAGCTTCACCCGGTGATTAGAGCCAATGAGATGTAACGAATGCCCTAAGAACAATTCGATTTGTAAAAAGCCCGGGCGGCCATCTTGGATTGACCTGGTTTTCTATATAATCTTCTCCTCTGGAACCGCTGAAGTGATTGACTCGAAACGTGGTATATATGACCCTTTGGTTCGTCAATTCAAAATGGTCGGCGGAACCATTCAATATTGAATCGTTGTTGTTGTTTTTGTAGTTGTTGTAATCAGATATAGGTATTGAGATATGGCGATCCAGAATATTTAAATAACTTGTTTCTAGATCACGTGGTTTGGCCGCTATATTGAATTTTGTGGGAAACTTTTACAAATTGTTCAAGGGCTTATTCTCTTGAACCCCAACTCTTGCAGGTACAGATTTCTAGCTTGCTAAAATATATCGGGAAGGCCATGGACTTTTGTACTGAAAGCAAATACCTTTGACTGGCTGAACGGTTTAGGGGCTATATTGGATTGACCTAGTTTCCTAAAAAAATCTTTTCCTTTGAACGACCTGATCGAATAATAAGAAACTTGGTGTACATTATCCTTGGTCCAAGGCATCGCCAATTTGCCCAATGCGAGTTGATTCGTCAATTTATAATTGCCACCAGAAGCATTCGTTTTTGTTGTTTTTATATTTTTATAAATTAAACCATTTGGATATTGAAAGTAATCAGATATATGTATTAGGCCAAGGGGATGCAAAATAAGAATATAATAAGAGTCTAGGTCACGTGGTTCGGCCGCCATCTTGAATTTTGTGAAAAACTTTATCAGTTTTGTGAGCAATTATTCTCTTGAACCTGAGGTACAGACTTTCAGTCTGCTGTAATACATCGGTAAGGCCACGAACACTGAAAGCAAATACCGTTGATTGACTGAAAGGTCAGCGGCAATATTGGATTGATATAGTTAACCCAAACGCTCCAACGCATTCGACAATTTGCCCAAGCGATTTGGTCCGTCAATTCTGAATGGCAACCGGGACCATCCAAAATTGTACGTAAGAATTAAACGTTGAATCGATGCGGTATCATCAACGTTGAAATGATGTTGCCTGAATCAATATTTAGAGAAAATACCTCGGATAGATTACCTTGATATTGAGACGACATGATCAATGTTGAGAACTTGGAACCCGTTCTTACTACTTGTGCTTATATATAAAGTGGAAACTAGTGTATGGCATGTGTGATTTAAATTAGTGTATAATATGTCTAGACCATGCCGACCATTTTAAGCTGTTATTTGACTGCTTCCGTCCCGCGATTTGTCAGTTTTGCCTTTGAGTCGAGGTGCCGGTATATTTAATGGCAGCTTCCCACATTAATCATTGGACAATGCTGTCTTGCCCCGGTGTCGGCGACACTACTGCATGGCCGGCACGTAGGCTAACGTGAGTCTCGGGTTGTTCTCATAATCTCTTCTCTAACATGGAGCGGGCTGTTCAACAATTAATAACTGCATCGTGTAAATTTGATAATATGAATAAAATATTCCCATTATTCCAAGAAAGGACCAACATGTTTACATTTATGATAACCCCGGCAACCTCAGCTAGAAAATATACCAGTTATCATCGATTAAATATATATTCTGGGTTAAAAAAGCGATCGGAATGACGAACCGGAGCTCAAGCGGCCAGACAGATGTCGGTGCAACGCCCGCCGCCATCGAGGCCAGACAGTAGTGTGCGCAGGGATTAAATTGAACTATAGTGGGAATTGCCCATTGTACTCGCACAAGGGTTGAGGTACTGGGGCTTTAGTTGGAGAGAATGAGTAGCGGCGAACAAGTGACTTCGAAACGGTATACTTTTCCACGTCTGACTATTAATGTCGGATTTGACGCGTTCATATTACTGATTCCGATGCTCTATTACTCGCCTTATCACTTAATCCATAATCCGTATCGTGGGAATCGGGTGTATATCTAATGGACATATCGATCTAAATAAACTAAGAGGGTAATGATCACATCCGTGATATAATATCTGAGCTCCCTGAGATTCATGTACAGGTTTGTTTTACACAGGCATATAGATCAGTTCTGTGCTCTTTGAGAGGGTTCGTTTCAGGATACTTATACAAACTCAGTTTTGACGAAGAAACAAAAGGTCCGCATTGATTTTAGATAGGTGGTAATCATAGGCGATTAACGAAATATTTACTTTTAATAGAAAGTAACTTTATAATAAGTATAATCTACTTGAGAGTCGATATCTTGAGAGATATAACATTTACCTGCCATTTGTAACCATTACTACGTCCATATCACTGTGTACACACCCACGAAGAAGAGATTCTGTAGACAGTTAGGAACCTTGTCACATCCATAACCAGAGGGAACAGTATCACATAACGACTTACGGACTTTCAACACTGTAAGTAACTAATTCGACCTATTTTCTTTAAAATGTATGGGAATGGGAAAGAAGCAACATTTTTGTAGATAAATTTTCGTTGGACATTGGGCACAGAAAATGCGGCGTTCGTTTGGAAACCTGTTAGGGATTACAAGCGTCTAGTCCGTCATTCATACTCCAGCCGTCGTCCATTAGAGAATATCCGCGTCCATAATCCAAAGACCTATTCCATATTCCATATAACAGTATTAGCACCAAATTCAAAAAGACAATCATTGTATACATAAACATAGGCTTGTTTCCTGCAAGAGAGAAGCGGTCAACAGTCCAGAGGACCTAGGTCCCCTATTGAAATCATTCAGATTCTTCTTATCATTCCATATGATTTTGTGTCAGTGATATCACAAAACGATTTGACGGATTAAGCCCAGACTTTCAGGAATGGTTCTGTTGCACGTGAACTAGTGCATATCCCAAGCTAATTCTGATTGGTGAGATGCCTTGGCGGTCCTTTTGGGTTCAGCTCAAAATCTTTAAAGACCTTCTCCGAAGAAAGTAGTAAATCGAATGACTTGAAATTTCGGATATGTCATCTATGGGCAAAGGCCTTCAACATAACTTCGGAAATAGTTGATTGGTCAATTCAAATAGTCGCCATTGACCGATCAATATTACACAAATTTGAAAAGTCGGATTTCGAAGGTAAAACGACTATATATAGATTATTTGACTTGCCAAAGTGAAAGGAACAGGTATGGAAGTCTGAAAATGCCCCAATATACCCAAGTAGGCCCCAAATTGGGCAATTTGGGTGAGAGTGTCAAATTAGCTAAACTCCATCCATATTTCAGGGTATAATAAAACAGCGTGCCTAATTTATTTATCGGTGCTCAGTTCCTCAGTTTATCACGTCAGATGGTGACCATCTTGGATTGAGCTAAAACATTTAGCGGTCTTCTCCGAAGAAACTGCTAAACCGATTGACTTGAAACTTGGGATATATTATCTAGTGGCAATGATCATTAAAAATGACTTTGAAAATAGTTGATTGCTCAGTCCAAACTGGCCGCCTTTGACCAATCGAAATTGCTCAAATTTCGAAGGTGAAAGCGGCTATATATAGTTCTTTTTGACACGACAAGAGAATGAAATGGTCCCGAAAGTTAAAAAAATCTTAAAATACCGAAAATGGGCCTAATAATGATTATTTGGATGCACTTTTCTGGAACTAGGCTCTGCGTTGTACAAACATGTGCATTGGGCTGTGGCCAAGGAAGAATTTGACGTTTCATTGGTATCTAGATATGTACCCAAGGTACCGGATAGTATTGCACATGCGCACTGAGCCTCTGATATAGACATGACCACTAGGCACTTTGCAGATCTTATCCCCCGTAACCGCTGATCGCAGCTCCAATTATTTTGTTTTCGTCTGCTGGTTTGTTTAACCTTCGGTCAGTCCACACCGCTACACCGATGGAGTCGAAGCTTCACCCGGTGATTAGAGCCAATGAGATGTAACGAATGTCCTAAGAACAATTCGATTTGTCAAAAGCCCGGACGGCCATCTTGGATTGACCTTATTTTCCATATAATCTTCTCCTCTGAAACCGCTGAAAAGATTGACTCGAAACGTGGAATATATGATCCTTGGTCTAACGCATCGTCAACTTGCCCAAGGCGAGTTGGTTCGTCAATTCAAAATGGCCGGCGGAACCATTCAACATTGAATCGTTGTTTTTGTTGTTGTTGTAATCAGATATAGGTATTGGGATATGGCGATCCAGAATATTCAAATAACATGTTTCTAGATCACGTGGTTTGGTCGCTATATTGAATTTTGTAGGAACCTTTACAAATTTTTCAAGGGCTTATTCGCTTGAACCCCAACTCTTGCAGGTACAGATTTCTAGCTTGCTAAAATATATCAGGAAGGCCATGAACTTTTGTACTGAAAGCAAATACCTTTAACTGGCTGAACGGTTTAGGGGCTATATTGGATTGACCTAGTTTCCTAAAAAAATCTTTTCCTTTGAACGGCCTGATCGAATAATAATAAGCTTGGTGTACATTATCCTTTGTCCAAGGCATCGTCAATTTGCCTAATGCGAGTTGATTCGTCAATTTATAATTGCCATCAGAAGCATTCGTTTTTGTTGTATTTATATTTTTATAAATTAAAGCATTTGGATATTGAAAGTAATCAGATATATGTATTAGGCCATGGGAATTCAAAATAAGAACTTAATAAGATTGTAGGTCACGTGGTTTAGCCACCATCTTGAATTTTGTAAAAAACTTAACAATTTTTGCAATGACTTATTCTTTTGAACCAGAGGTATAGACATTCAGTCTCTGTAATACATCGTTAAGGTCACGAAGCACTGAAAGCACATACCGTTGATTGACTGAAAGATTCAGGCGGCAATATTGGATTGACATAGTTAACCCAAACGCTCCAACGGATTCGACAATTTGCCCAAGCGATTTGGTACGACAATTCTGAATGGCATCCAAAACTGTACCCCCCCCGCCAATTATGTTTCTTACCCCTGGAGCTAGGGAGCTGAAACTTACACACCATACCCTTGGGTCAAACTCTACCAGAAAATGTAAAAAAATCCAAGATGGCCGCTTCGATGACGTCATGTCCCAAAAAGCCCAGGCCAGATAGGGTTAATTCTTACGTACAGTTTTGGATGGTCCCGGTTGCCATTCAGAATTGTCGGACCAAATCGCTTGAGCAAATTATTTTTTTTATTTATGCAATTTCTTCGCAAAAACTGCATGATAAATTAGTAAATATTAATGTGAAATAAAATAGTTTTTGTCCACTTTTCATCGTGGAAAGCAGAAATTTTGAAGAAATATGACGAAAAAAAAAAATCACTTTTCTTGTACCCAACTTGGTCGCCATCTTGAATTCATTCATGATCTTCTGCTCCGCGAGTTATGTAAATAGGCTTAAAATGACTCCAATAAGATAAACTATAAAGTCACGGAGTTTCAGCTCTCCATTGTTTGTCGTTCCGCA
The DNA here is from genome assembly GCA_036873755.1 of Hanleya hanleyi. Lineage (NCBI taxonomy): Eukaryota > Metazoa > Mollusca > Polyplacophora > Lepidopleurida > Hanleyidae > Hanleya > Hanleya hanleyi. The sequence continues at coordinate 82,364 of JAVTVY010028662.1, forward strand.
GATAGCGCAGAAAGTTTGGTAGAGGGTGGGGGGGACCTGAATCAATATTTAGAGAAAAAACCTTGGATTTTCCCCCCAAAATTGTCCTTGATATTGTCCTTGGATTGTCTTTGATATTGAGACGACATGATCAATGTTGAGTGCAGTTTTCATTGCTAGAACTTGGAACCCGTTCTTACTACTGCTAAAATATAAATTTGAAACTAGTGTATGCCGTGTATGATTTAAATTAGTGTATAATATGACTAGTGCATGGCAGATTGAAGGCAGTTGACATAAGTTAAATAAATTCCTTTCCATAGACATTCTCCGCAGTTGTGTTACTGTAATCACTGACAAAGACATGCCGACAGGAAGACGGGCCGACCATTTCAAGCTGTTGTTTGACTGCTTCCGTCCCTCGATTTGTCAATGTTGCCCTTTGAACCGAGGATCCGGTATATTTAATGGCAGCCTCCCACATTAATTATTGGACAATACTGTCTTGCCCCGGTGTCGGTGACACTACTGCATAGCACGTGGGCCACTGAGAGCTTCGGGTTGTTCTCATGATCTCTCTCCTATTTTTACCTGCGGCACGCAGGTCTACGAGAGGCTCGCGTTGTTGTTGTTCTTGTTGTTCTTGTTCTTCTTGTGACTTTTTGAAATACGCATGCGCTAAGAGAGTGTGATCTCTGCCACACTTTTCTTTTCAACCTCCGATATCACATGACAACCCTGTCTTCAGGCACATTTGAATTCATTTGCAACTATATTTGGTGGAATGAATTATTGCTTCGTTGAATTCCATTCAGACATCAATTCTCTTACGTCAACACGCTAAAAAAAAGCTGTCGATCGACACATCAGTCATTGTTTTCAGATATTACCATTTTCACTGAACAGTAATTACACGTATATAATTTTTAAGATCCTTGAATTGACTATATACCAAGGAAGATGAGCCGCAACCGTGTCAGTGGTTCGGCTAATTTGCATACAGTGATAGGCGACTGCCTTAGTAAGTTGAAAAATAAGTTAACTACATATATAACTCATTTTATCTACCCAATCTAGATAATTCACAAATTGGTGAAGAAGTAGATAAGCAACGCATTGTCATTATGATTAACATTGAATAATACTTGGTATCAAATTATAGATCATGCATCATAAAAACAAACGCAACAATTACGTTTCAGAAGTTAGGGACAAACTCACCAACTTTCGTCGAATAAAGATGTTTAACTTATAGAAATGACAATTTGGTATCATGTTTAACTTTATCCCCCCAAGCAATTCGCATATATGGAAATATGTTTTGAAAGGAAGAATAAGTTAACCCTCTGTGGGAATCGAAACAATGACCCTCCAATCACTGGAGATGAACTTACTGTCTTAGCGAAACCGACTCATTGATAATACTCAAAACTGACTTTATGCGCAACTGGTTTTTTTATACAGAAATCACTATTTTGTATTTAATGAGTTAGACAACCCTATGAGCGAACAATACATCATAGTTACAAGTATGAACTTTGGCACATGGCTATTTTGAATGGTCCTCTTTCGGAACACGCTCTCTATCCTCATTCTCGCAAGCCAGGGACTCGCTTCGCTGGTATTGATGTTCTCGTCCTCCTCGGCACTCAGAATCCCTTTAGATTCACTCCCGTGGATTCAATACTTATGTGTATCAGCAGATAATGGGCAGAAACATATTGCATTTCACATCATTCTCTCAAGTCAGAGCCCATTTCGGCTAGAATTTACTGGTTCTACACTTCACAATTTACGTTACTTTGTCAATCAGTTTTACGAATGGAATTACGTCATATATTAGCAGATGCTGACTATAAAAGCGATCTGTTTGACCTCGTTGTCAAAAGCTTGGGCCTTATTTCCCGGAGGAGTTTTTGAGTTTGATACTTAGATGCCTTTCATATTGACTTTAACTTGGCAGCCGTTTTCGTGAATGCAATAATTGATGTACCAAAAGATAATAACGAGAATTCGACATAATTCTCTTGCACACAAACCTTGTTCAGTGAACTAGCCCTGACATTTCGAACATAAATCACCTTCGGAATGAATTAGTGACAAACATATTCGCGAATTGAGTATAGGGAGATATCCATAGATACTGATTAGAAATGTTTCTTATTTGCAGAATTTTATTTTTAAAAAAAGAAATTAATAAAATAAGCAACCTTCAAAAAGGCTTGGTCGAACATGAGATGATATTTCCTAAGAATTAAATAGTTAATCATTTATATAGAAGGAGCAAACCATTGACTTGCTGCATGGAAAAGAGTGTCAAGGTATTCAGTTTGCAGATGATAACACACGTAAATGCAGAAACTTAATTAATTATTCTAATCAAATATCAATACTGTCACAGGCCTCAATTTGAATAGTGAAAAGTGTAACTATGCCCCTTGGACAGTTGGGTAAAGCCTTCAACCCCCTTCCATAGTTTCACAGATCAAAGAGATGGACCTGATACTAAATTCATTGAAAATTAACTTAAGGAAATATAAATTTTCCAGTTTGCTCGGCAAAGTAAGCGAGAAGGGTGACTGAAGCGCGTCGATTTTCGCGCTACGATTAAATCCTTGAAATTTATTTGGATTTCCAAATATTTGAAAGCTTTTTTTATTTGCAAAAAGCAACAGCTGAACCGAATGTTTTGAAACTTGGCATACATGATACTTGTACCAAGACATTGCCAAAGCGATCATTGTGACTTCGTCTGTCAATTCAAAATAGACGGCACGGACTAGTCAAAACCGTTGGATTTTGAACGGGGAAAGTGAATATACATATATTGTATCAGGCCTATTACGCAATTCCTACAATTGTGGGTTAGAAGTTGAAAATTACTTCCCTTGGCATGAAAACACTGGCAGATGGCGCTTGTTCTACATTTACCACTATCTCCGCTGATATGCCTTTCACTGTATTATTGCCACTGCCGCAGGTTTTGACTACAATGTAGTCATTTCTCACTTGTTATAACATGGAGCGGTTATGATAATATGAATAAAATATTCCCATCATTCCAAGAAAGGACCAACATGCTTACATTTATGATAACCACGGTAATCTCAGACAGAGAATATACCAATTACCATCCATTAAAAATACATGCTATGTCTGGGACGTAGGGAAGAACCCGGAATGACGAACCGGAGCTCAAGCGGCCAGACAGTTTTCGGTGCACCGTCCGCCGTCATCGAGGCCAGACAGTAGTATCCAGGGATTAAATTGAACTCATTGTCCATTGTACTCATACAAGGGTTGAGGAACTGGGGCTTTAGTTGGAGGGAATGAGTAGCGGCGAACAAGTGACTTGGAAACGGTAGACTTTTCCACGCCTGAATATGAATGTCGGACTTGACGAGTTCATATTACTGATTCCGATGTTCTATTACTCGCCTTATCACTTGTCACATAATCCGTATCGTGGGAATCGGGTGTATATCTAATGGACATATCGATCTAAGTAAACTAAGAGGGTAATGCTCACATCCGTGATATAATATCTGAGCTCCCTGAGATTCATGTACAGGTTTGTTTTACACAATATGCATATAGATCAGTTCTTCGCTCTTTGAGAGGGTTCGCTTCAGGATACTTGCACAAGCTCAGTTTTGCCGAAGAAACATAGGGTCCACAATGATTTTTGCTGGTGGTAATCATAGGCGATTAGCGAAATATTTACTTTTAATAGAGAATAACTTTATAATAAGTATAATCTACTTGAGAGTCGATATCTGGAGAGATATAACATTTACCTGCCATTTGTAAGCATTACTAGGACTACATCACCGTGTACACATCAACGAAGAAGACATTCTGTAGACAGTTAGGGACCTTGTCACATCCATAGTCAAGGGAACAGTATCGCAGACCGACTTACAGACTTTCAACATTGTAAGTAACTCATTCGATCTATTTTGTTAAAAAATGTATGGGAATGGGAGAGAAGCAATGTCTTTGTAGATAAGTTTTCGTTGGCCATTGGGCGGCGTTCGTTTGGGATAAAGGTTCCACTGAATAGTGTGCTGATAATTTCTCTTGAAAATCGCTACGATGTAGACAAGGACATATGATCAGGTTAGGACGATCCCGCTCAATAAAATGGAGATAAAAAGGGTCGTTTTTGCTCGATAACTTTTGATTCTTAAATAACCAATGCTTCAAAACTTCAGACGCATAATTCTATCTATTGTTTCATGTCCTAAAATTAATTTGCCATTTGAAGAACCAGTCAATGTTGCTTACACAGCGCGACAGATGTTTGTTCTATTATTATGGAAATTAGATAGATGACAATTTATGTTTTTTTACTATCATTTGATGGGGATTGTGGGTTTGATTACTAGATCGAAATCACCATCACCATCACGTGTACCATCACGGTAAGAGTAGAAGATCTTGCAATTTGTTTTTTTTTGCTCCAGAAAGTAGGTCAGCCCAACAAGCCCGCCAAATTGTTTGTTAATTTAAATGGTACTTTATAGATTAACTTCTAAAGGACTACATGTAGTTGCGATAAGATGGATTTCCGAACTATGAGAGGTTGCATTAGGGAGCTACATTTTTATCTCTGTACCAAAACATAAACATTTGATTGTATATAAAAAATCTAGCTGCTTATGCACACACAAAATGAGACCAAAATTATCTATAAATTGATGCAAAAGTATATATATGAGTTTTCTTCAGTTTAGGGGTTAATTCGTACATTTTTCAAAATTCCAACCAAAACACCTCTGAAATAAAATTAACGAAACAATTAATGCAAGTTTAATCTATTGCGAAGTACAAAATGTCAAAATGAAGTTGGTTCAAGAGGTGTTTTTGTTGAAAATTTTACAGCACCCTAAATTCAAGAAAACTCGTTTTGTGCGTTGTGAATAATCGCGGACTAATTTTCGTGTGCATACGAAGCTACATTTTCACTATGCAATACTCAAAAGATGATGTATTCGTACAGCGCGTTTCAAAATATCGAAACGGGAAAAAGGAATAAGTAAATAATGTCCGTTATGTCAATTATGACTGTTTTATGGAGCTAGATGGAAGTTCGACAGACCTGAAACTCTTGTGGCTGAGGATATGCAATTGGATATCAAAGATCCATATCACCTTGTGAATTATGTTTGAACCTCATCAGTGCAGTGATACCGATGACGGTCGTGGATGGTATAAACTTTGGCGCAATAATACGAATGATGAGAACGACCCGAAAGGATACTACACTGTGGGACCTGGCGCATTCACTAGCCGCTTGCAGTGATACCAGGTTGCCAGTTAACGGGTTGCAAATAAAATCGCGGTGATCCTTAATGGTACCGAAAATCGGTCCATTTCATTGGTCAACGGTGGACATATTCGCCTGAAAAGTTATATCCCAAGCAGACCCTGATTCATCAGTGTATGTTAGTTTGTCGTTGAACATTCAGCATTTCCGGACAAGAAGATCTTTAATGTTTTTGAGAAAGTTAATGTTAACATGTATGTGAATCTGTGTACTGAAGGATGTACTTTCTAATTATATTCAAATTGTAAATCTTGGAGTTAACTCATCTCAGGCCATCACAAGGGACACGAGACAAACCTATTTTATACAAAAAAGTTTTGTTTATCTATATGCATATATGCTGAGCCCCACTATATATATCTTATGGAACTATAATTCTCTAAACAAGGCTCCATGGTATATTCACCATGTATTGTACATTTATATATTTGTGAACGCACCCAGCGTCTCATGCTAATCTATTATTATTATTATTAATTATCTGGGATTTAACAAGCCCTTTGGGGTTTTATTCCCGCCATATTTCTATGTATCTATACCCTACTTGTACATATATATATATTATTTGTATATGGTGAATAAACAATCAATCAATCAATCCAACATGGAGGTCAAATGGTCCGCAATACACAATCGTACATGGAATTCAATTACGACGTCATAAGGTATGTTCCTCTGAAATATAAAATCCCTCGATCAACTTACCATAAATACCATAACTTACCAAATTACTATAATTTATATGCATCTCTCCTCTCAATATTCATTAAGCTACATGTATAATAGAGAAGCAATAATATATAGGACCATCACAGGTTGAGTGAGTAGGATTTAAGGTCGTTTTCAACATTTTTCAGTCATATCACGGCGGTGCCTACATGTGCCAGAAAATGCGAGTGTCCACAGTTCCTATTATCCTGGCCACTGATCAGTCCAGCCAGTACAGCACATACTAACTATAGGCGTTATAAACGGTATTGAGAATTTCCACCTTATTGATCGAAATACCTTTGAATTCTCTACAGTATGTATAAGGGACCCGTCGTGTGGATATCGTACATATACCGTCAACGATAAATGATGATGATGTTAAATCCTTAATCTGCAATTTGAATTATGAGATCATTCGCATCACACTGTCGGCACTCTGCTCGATCTGTCATAATAATTGTTTTGTGAAACCTTCTGCACCTGACGAAGGTGGGGATGATTAAGAATCGCTGATCAAATCAGCTTTTGATACCAGGATCTATGTCTATCTTCTCTACACAGAGATACAAAACGCTCGAAAGGTTTAGAGGTCAAACCCACAAGAAACACGTGTTGCACATAGTTTTGCAAAATAATTGATCAGATATCAGATACTATCGTGAAGTTTCAGCTACATTGTTTCACCCACGGCACATAGTCACCAAACATGATTCTAAGTCACGTGCGATTGGGTCCTCAGCAATTCACACGCCAGTTCGATTCTAAATTGCTGTGTTTCTCTCTCTGGAGTTTCAGCTCTCCATTGGGGGAGGGGGACGGGATTTCTACCTAAATTTCTGTGACATTGTGCAAACCGTCATTCCAGTCTATATAATTAAACAAGAGAGAGGATATTCAAGTTAACACATTTGAGATATTCCAAATCACTTTGACACGGTTGTCATCTACAGCATCAACGCGGGTGATCCACTCGATCGGCTTAGAAATAGATTAACTGCGAGGTCCTCTTGGCATTGAAGTCAACGTGCTTCTTGGAATGTACAGGTACTGAGTATTGTTCAGAAATATAGCTTCATCAGCGCTAAAATAAATGTCACACATAGGCATATATTTTGAATTGGTTAATTACCCTAGTGCAATTACTCTGGTGCAACAAGTCATTCTCAAGTCACAGTTGGCCACAGTTGGTATATCGATCAGCGGCTTTAGAATTTTCAGAATACTAACGCTGACAAGGAGTCGCGCGCGTAATATAGTAACGTTGTCCTTTCCGTGGTATTTCGTATTTCGTCGCGAAGACAAAAACTTTCACTCGCCCAGGTATTTCGAACGAAAAAAATATTTTTATCTCGCCCAGTCATTTTCTTTCTTCCAGGAAATCGTCTTCTGTTTTATTTTATTTTATGTGTTTTTGGAATTGATGGTAACTGTCGTACGAAGACTGTCTTCGGATTATTGACGAGGAAATTATTTTGTGGTCGACGGTGGGATACTGAACGTCAGATCTGATACCTATATTTTGTCGTGACGAAATACCGACCTAAATATCCACGCAAAAGACTCCCGCCAGCTCGTGGTGTCACAAGCCATGACTACTTAACCTTACCTGGCCTGGGGTGGGCGGTACCAAACTTTCTGCGCTATCTCCGGAACGACAAAGAATGGAGAGCTGAAACTCCTTGACTTTATAGCTTATCATATTGGGGTCATTTTGAGCCTATTTGCATAACCCCCCGAGCAGAGGATTATGGGTAAATTAAAGATGGCGCCCAATTGGGGTACCAGAAACGTGATGTTTTTGTCATATTTCTTCAAAATTTCTGCTTTTCCGCGATGAAAAGTGGGCAAAAAGTATTTTATTTCACATCACATTAATATTTACTAATTAATCATGCAGTTTTTGTGGAGAAATTGCATAGATGAAAAATTCGGGAAATCCGACCGAAAAATCGACTAAAAATGCCGTTTTTTTAAATGACGTCACTGTGACGTCATCAAAGCGACCATCTTGGATTTTTTTTACATTTTCTGGTAGAGTCTGACCCAAGGGAATAGTGAGGCAAGTTTCAGCTTACAAAAGAAAAATAATTAGGCCTGGACAGGTCCCAAAAAGCCCAGGCCAGATAGGATTAAAAAGAAATGTTAATTTTCTAATTGGAACATAACAGATTAGACAGATCACGTCTGCTCGATGACGCTGTTCAGTAAAGAGCTTCCTTTTGCCGCCCCATATCACTCAGTAGCCATACCTCATCAAGTCATTTCCTTATTTTTTGATAAAGTATTTGATGACCATAGGATGCACTGTACGCCGTGCTGGAATTCATCAGTGACACCATCAATGCGCCAAAGGTCCATGTTGAAAGAGCACCATCTTCATGGGAGAAGAAATAATGTTAAGATAACAAAGGAATGATATTTGGTATGGCGTACAGCCCGCCACTGAGCATATATACATATGAAATGATTTTTGAGAGAGAAAGAATAAATTGGACTCAATCCCGGTGACGGCCAATTTATTCTTTCTCTCTCAAAAATCATTTCATATAATAACATGGATGTGTCAACTATACCTTCCTGGAGAGTATGGTGCCATATCCTGGAGAGGACTGGTGCGTTAAGTCCCAACGTCTTCGCCTTAAGTTTATCAAATGTTGTGATAAATATCACAGACTGATAGCAAAGTACGATGTACGTGTGCACGGTTTTCGGCAGTAGGTTTCGTGACGTGTCTATTCGCTTAACTCGGGACTAGGGACGGCATGAAGGTCGTGTAATACAAGATCCACAGACACAATCAAAGTGTAGATTGGACACACGAATACTGCTCAGTAATACAGGTTTGTCCATTGGAACATCATGGCGTTTTACCCACCTCATTTAAAACTGTTGACTGCTTCTCTCTCATGTTAGCTTGTGTTCATACATGTATATTGTTTATTGTATGTCTGTTTGGAGTCTAGTGCTAGTCGTGTCGTGTGAATGTGGTATTTCGTTCATGGACGAAGACGACCGGCTACTGAATTTCAGATCTGAGGCTTGTACCTGGATCATTCATATCATTCCAATCAGTCAGGAGCCAACAGATGCAAACATCATCGATAAGTGTTGTCTTCTCCTTTAATGGATAGATATCAAATACTCACCAAATAGTGTAATGAATTCTTGATGGCACGTTTCAACGAAAACGATCCGAACCAAATTGATTTCTGAGGCACTTAATGTACTGCTCGGCGCAGACCTCGCCGTTCGATTGAGACAAACTATAACAAAGCCATCCACATATGCCGGTTACGTCACACTGTCGGCTAATATAAAACGTCTATCACGTTGCTAACGAACAGATAACAAGAGAAGCAATGCTACTGACTTCAAAACCTGTAGCTGAGGGTACCGTATTTTAGACCTGGGCCTGTACATGATGGGTGATTCACGATGTGAACTCGCTGTCAAAGGGGCTGAGTTTCATGTTTACAATGTTACAACTTGAAAAAGCCACTTTTAAAAAAGGTAGCAATTACTTTGGACTACAATCGATTTACCAGCGGATGTCGACAATGATATCAATATAGTTTCTGTGGCATGCAGTATAAATTAGCAATGCCGAGGAGTGCGTCGCCATCTGAAGTGATTATGCCCCTTCATATAGTCGGGTAAGTGCGCAGGACCCTACGGGTCGTCTTTACGCTGTCTATTTGTCACGGAAGTTGGGATGGCGCATGCTCGAGTGGAACTGCATGGAGTGGTCTTCGACAGATAAGAACCAGCCTACCTCCAAACTGGTACCCAAAATCGAAACTTTTGGATGCGGGTGTCGTTTCAAATTTGAAAAATTTGTGATGTCACCTCCGGACACGTGACGGCCCAGCAGGAGTTATCTGCCCCTACATAAGACCCCAGTGACTTCCAATGTTAATCTCCGGTGCATATATGGGATAGGAATGGTCATATTTTACACGATGGGTGTGGTGTCGAGACCATGCGTTGCCTTTTTTAAAAGTGTTGATGACACATGCGCAGTAGGCAGGCAGATCGAGGTGGACGTTTTGGGGTCTAGGTGGACCCATAGTGGTCCGATTGGGTCGTGTGAGGCATCAGTTTGAAGTATTCGTGAGGCAGCGTCCAACTGGATGGGTATGGAGTGGAACTGACGTCAGTCTGCGCATGCGCAGTATAAAAAGGGTATTTGAATGGACGTTCTGGGATCGCGACGGACCAATATTGGTCCGATTGAACTGTATGAGGTGTCATCGTGAAGCCTTCGTGGGGGACCATCCGACTGGAAAAGTATGTCGTCTGTTTTCAACATTTTGCGCATGCGCAGACAGGGAATTGTGAGAAAAGGGCATTGGAACTGACGTTTTGGGGTCTGGGTGGACCCATGCTGGTCCGATTGGGTCGTGTGAGTTATCAGTTTGAAGCATTCGTGGGGCACCGTCCAACTGGATGGGTGTGGGTTGGAACTGACGTCATTCCGCGCATGCCCAGTAGAAAAAGGGTATTTGAATGAACGTTCTTGTTTCGCGACGGACCAATATTGGTCTGATTGGGCCGTATTAGGTGTCATGGTGAAGCTTTCGTGGGAGTCCATCCGACTGGACTAGTGTGTCATCCGTTTTCAACATTCTGCTCATGCGCAGACAGGGAATTGCGCATGCGCTGACAGGAAATTGTGGGAAAAGGACATCGGAAGGGACGTTTTGTGGTCGAGGTGGACCCATAGTGGCCCGATTGGGTCGTGGCAGCTATCAGTTTGAAGCATTCGTGGGGGAGCGCCCAACGGGATGGGGTTGGGGTGAAAATATCGTCTCTCTGTGCATGCGCAGTAGAAAAAGAGTATTTGAATGGTCGTTTTGGGGTGTAGGTGGACCCATGGTGGTCCGATTGTGTCGTGTGAGGTATCAGTTTGGAGCATTCGTGGGGCAGCGTCCAACTGGATGGGCGAGGGGAGGGCGGGTGGCATTGACGTCATTCTGCGCATGGGCAGTGGAAAAAGTGTATTTGAGTGAACGTTCTGGGGCCGCGACGGACCTATATTGGTTCGATTAAACGTATTAGGTGTCATTGTGGTGCCTTCGTGGGGGACCATCCGACTGGACTAGTGTGTCGTCCGTTTTCAACATTCTGCGCATGCGCAGACAGGGAAATGTGCGGAAAGTGCACTGAAATGGACGTGTTTGGGTCCAGATGGGCCCACAGTGGTGAGAATGAGTCGGGGAGCGTATCTCATGTGGTTGCGTCCAACTGAACTGGTATGGAGTAAATGTAGCGCAACGGTGCGCATGTGCAGTAGAAAGAGAATATGAGAATGGGCGTTTTGGGGTCTAGGTGGGCCCATACTGGGCGTACTGGGTCGGAGGGTATCCATGTGAAGCGCTCCTGGAGTGGTGTGTGTGGTTGTGGTGGTGGTGATGGTGATGGTGATGGTGGTGGTGTGTGATGGTGGTGGTGGTAGTGTTGATGGTGGTGTGTGGTAGTGGTGGTAGTAATGGTGTGTGGTGGTGGTGGTGGTGGTGGGCATGATGTGGATAGATGTGAGAACAACAACAACAAGGATAACAGGTCAATTATTTTATTATTCCCACCAGCACATCATACCCACGCTGAAGGAGGCGCGTTGGATATGTTTACAATTCACAGGCTCCTGTCCAATCAGAAGTCGCCATTACAGAAAGTTCAATTTTCGGCCATGTTCGCTCTGAGCCGTCTTCAGGCAGTCCAGGATACTGGAGCTCCGAGCTCTTACTTCTCCCATTGGTAGGCCGGGAAGAGAGATGGAAGGGCTCCTCGACACTGGGATCAATCTCCATCGGCTCTTCAATTCGGGGCGGCGGATCGACCTCTATGGGTTCTTCCACTCGAGAATGCATTTCCATGGGAACTGAAATATCCGGTCTTGAGAGTGGCGAGCGTGATCCGTGAATGACACTTTGGTGACGTCTCAATTGACTGAGATGCTTAAAGTCTAGCACACGTGAACGTCGTGGAGTGTGTGCTGAATGGAACGTCAACTGTGCACGTCTTTAGGATACGCTTGCTTTTATGGACAGTAACGCCCACCAACGCCTAGGTTAACGCTTCAACGCTCTGGTGAAATAGCCCAGAATCTCTGATTTTCTAGAAATTCCTTGGAATTGCCACTTATTCATCGAAATGCAGTGACGCCCATCAACGCCCGTAGTTACACCTCAACGCCCGTCTCACCGCCTTAACTCGCTATCTTTACGCCTTATCGTCCGTCCCAACGCCTTAGCGCCCTATCTCAACGCCTTATCGCCTTATCCCAACGCCTTAACGCCCTATCGTAACACCTTTACGCATTGTCAATCATCCAATCACACGCACATATTCCGACAATTCGTCCCTGACCCTTAATGAAAGTGACGTCATCACTGGACATCGCCGGAAGTGACGTCATCGGGCACATAAGAGCGTCGAGCTCTTGGAGTCGGAGCTCTTGGAGTCGAAGCTCTTGGAGCTCGCAAGTGACGTCATCACACGCATGGGCACGCACCTGTGGTGCACCCGAACCTTGGTGTACCCTATGCCCTACGGGCTATAGGAGGCAGGGTGCACCACAGCTGCGTACGCATGCGTGTGATGAGGTCACTTCCGAGCTTCGAGCTCCAAGATCGCCGACTCCAAGAGCTCCGAGCTACGACCCCAAGAGCTCGGCACTCTTATGCGCCCGATGACGTCACTTCCGGTGATGTCCAGTGATGACGCCAATTTCATCAAGTGTCAGGGCCCAATGGTCGGAATATGTACGTGTGATTGGATGATTGACATGCGTAAAAGCGTTGCAATAGGGCGTTATGGCGGTGACATAAGGCGAAGGCATTGAAATAGGGCGCTAAGGCGTTGGGGCGGACGTTAAGGCGTACATATAGGGCGTTAAGGTGTTAAACGGGCGTTAAGGTGTATCAAAGGGCGTTGAGGTGTGTCACAGCATTTCGATGAATTAGTGGCAATTCCATGAAATATCTAGAAAATCAGAGCTTCTGAGCTATTTCACCAGGGCGCTGAAGCGTTAGGCGAGGCGTTGGCGGACGTTACTGTCCATAAAATCAAGCGTATCCTGAAGAGGTGCACAGTTGATGTTCCATTCAGCAGACACTCTACCAAGATGTTCACGTGCACGACTTGTTCGAAGTCCTTTCATCGCCTGGACAGTTTACGTCGCCACACATGTACACGCCATGAAGTACCCACGCATACATGTGCAGAGAGTGATAGAGACTTTAAGCATCTCAGTCAGTTCAAGTTCGGATCAAGTTCGCCACTCTCGAGACCGGATATTTCAGTTCCCATGGAAATGCATCTTTGAATGGAAGAACCCATGGAGGTTGATCCGCCGCCCCAAATTGAAGAATCGATGGAGATTGATCCCAGTTTCGTAGAGCCCTTACATCTCCATTCCCTGCCTACCAATGGGAGAACCCATGGAGGCCGATCAGCCGCTCCAAACTGAAGAACCTATGGAGATCGATCCCAGTGTCGAGGAGCCCTTCCATCACCCTTCCCTGCCTACCAATGAGAAAAGTGAGAGCTCGGAGCTCAAGTATCCTGCACTGCCCGAAGACGCCTAGGACAAGCGGACCAGGGAGAACATGGCCGAAAATTGAACTTTCTGAAATGGCGGCTTCTGATCGGACAAGAACCTGTGAATTGTAAACATATAATTGTATCCAACGCGTCTCCCCCAGCGTGGGTATGACGAGCTGGTGGGGATAATAAACTGATTGACCCGTCATTTTTGTTGTTGTTGTTCTGACATCTATCCACATCATGCCCACTACCACTACCACCACAACCACTACTACTACCACACACCATGCACCACCATCACAACCACGCACACACTTCACACCAGGAGCGCTTCACATGGATACCCTTCCCGACCCAGTCTAGTATGGGCCCACCTTGACCCCAAAACGTCCATTCCTATACTTTTACTACTGCGCATGCGCACCATTGCGCTACTTTTACTCCACCCTAGTCCAGTTAGACGCTCCCTCATGAGAGCTTCAAACTGATACTGTCCCCGACCACTATGGGTCCGCTTCGACCCCAAAACGTCTATTCCAGTGCACTTTTCCCCACAATTCCCTGTCTGCGCATGCACAGAATGTTGAAAATGAACGACATACTAGTCCAGTCGGATGGTCCTCCACGAAAGTTTCACGATGACAACTCACACGGCCCAATCGGACCCCTATGGGTCCATCTCGATCCCAAAACGTCCATTCAAATATTTTTTTTCTACTGAGCATGCACAGATAGACGATATTCCCACACCCATCCCGTTGGACGCTACCAGATGAATGCTTCAAACTGATACCACCCGCGACCCAATCGGATCACCATGGGTCCGGCTCGTCCCCAAAACGTCCATTCCAATGCCCTTTTCCGACAATTCCCTGTCTGTGCATGCGTAGAATGTTGAAAACGGACAACACACTAGTCCAGTCGGATGGTCCCCCACGAAGGCTTCACGATGACAGCTCATACGGCTCAATCGAACCAATATTGGTCGGTCGCAAGAACGTCCATTCAAATACATTTTTTTCTATTGCGCATGAGCAGAATGACATCAGTTCCACCCCACACCCATCTAGTTGGACGCTGCCCCACGGGACGCTGCCCCATATATGCACAGGAGATTAACATTGGAAGTCACTGGGGTCTTATGTAGGGGCAGATAACTCCTGCTGGGTCGTCACGTGACCGGAAGTGACGTTATCTGAAGTGACCCGGATGTGACCTTTGACCCGGATGTCACCCGGATGTGACTTGACCGAATGTGACGTCATCCGTGACGCCATCGCCACGTCACGCCACGACCCTCATTTTGGACCCTCATTTTTACGACAGAATTTCAGGGCTTCCTACTACTGACACGTACACATCTTCCATGTCACCTCGCCTGTTTTTTTTAAATATGAATATGTTGAGCATGTGAACATAACAGGAATTGACAGCATTCACCACATATGTGATTCCGAACAGAAAATATAAACATGATTCACGTGACAAAATGAACAGTTAAACACTAACGTTTACCTCCAAGGTTGTGTCCTTGGAATCATTATTACACACGCAAAACAGAGTCTCCAGCGTCCAGGTTCAGTATAGATCTAATGATGTCCCCCGTGTTATCGATTTAATAGTGAACCAATAACAAGACCAACTATCTATATTGTAGATAAATCCCGATTCGAATTCCACTTAGTTTAAAAGGTGTTTATGACAAACTTGGGACACATTTGTTCATTACCTGGTGATGTTAGTCAATTACAGATAGAAGTATTACACTGATTGCATATCTCTCTGGTACTCGCCCCGTTAATGGCAGCTGCTGACTATTTATCTATAGCCACAATGGACTGTGTGTATTTCACGGTGAATGGAGGAAAATCTATTCTTTAGTTTGCCTGACAACCTACAGCGAACAATATCCAACAAGCGGCATAGGTCACGTCCAAATGATCGAGACTTTTATCAATTATTGAATAATAAATTTCTCTTCTAAAATGGTATCGGTCCATCCATGTTGGTTTTATCCGCCCTTTTGGTCTCGCAGTGCAAACCAGTATAATATCATCTCAATCCATTTTAAAATCACTCGGCTTCATTACTTTCAATTAAATATCGAAAACCTAGAGCTTCAGATCGAGATCGACCCGGCAGCAAACCGGTAGAAATCGATATGCCTGTTTCAGCCAAGAACAGTTTCGCTTGATCGCGAAGGTAATCGGCAAAACTGAGGCACACCGCAATGGAGCTAAAGTCTGTCCATTTTAATTAGTCGTCTACTTTGAAGCTTGTCAACAATCAGTACTTAACTCTCCATAAATTTTCTTTTTTTGCAGCGTGTAGAGCAAACTAAACTTTACAAATTGACAACCATTTCTACGTGTTATCGATAATATATCACGCTTGAAATAACTTTGTAATTCTCTCCATATAAAACTCCAGTACAGTTGTTTCTTGTACCCGGCCTCAATTATATAGGGAGACGTCATAATGTATTCATGTGCACTGGCGCAAAGGTCACTGATTCCGTATTAAGTGATAACAGGCGGTCCGTGGGAGTGTCGCTTTTTCCCCATGCCCAGTGAAATTGCGGACCGATAAACCATGCACACATCTGTGACCGTACACGGCATTGTTGACCTTTGTGCTAGTAAACACGAATATATTATGACAGCTCCCTGTGTAACTGAGGCCCGGTACATGAAACAACTGTCCTGAAGTTTTATATGGAGATAATTACAAAGTTATTTCAAGCGTGATATCATCATCGATAACAATGAGTAATGGTGGTACTTTTGTAGAGTTGAGTTGGGTCTATACGATGCAAAAAGACAATTTATGCAGAGTTTATAACCACTGATTTTTAACGAGCTCCAAAGTAGACGACTAATTAAAATGGACAGACTAATACGCCTGTGGCATGATTCTACCTGTGTACCTGGTCACCATGTAATTAATATAATTGCCTCGTATTCGTGATAGACAAAGAGACGCATGTGTAGACGTGGAAATGAATTGACATTTGAAATAAAGCAACGGGCACGATTCTGTGCTTTGGGGTTCGCATGCCCATACTTAATTAGCGCTTATAGTTGTGGGCGGTGAACAAAAGATCAATGCACGAAAATGGCAGTCAATATACACTGTCGTTGGGAAATTTACAGCTATTAGCATACTTTCTGTTGTCTGTCACAAGAGATAAGACAATGCTTCATTTCCCAGACATATCCAATGTGGCCCATCAAGTCCATTGTCTTGGGCACGTTTTATTTACTAAGGTTAAGATGGATGGCTACAAACAAAATTTCCGATGAAAATAAATGTTGAACAAATCACATAGTATCTGGTAGATAATCGTCACAAGAATACCCGTTATAGAAAAACACAATAGTAAATGACCCAATTATGTTTGTATGCAATTGTTATCATTTTAAACGCTTCTGATTGTTTGTCAACATAATGATCAATGTAATAATAATTTTCTGATGAAAACATGATTATAGGTTCAGCAAAGCAATTACGAAAATCGAAGATTGATCTCTGAAGGACTTCTTCTCATATTATTCAAATATATAGTTTAACAACGATTATATAAACAGTCATTACGGTCATATTGAATTATTTTATTGGAAAGTGCGTCCGTGGTCACTGTGAAATTTCTACATTGGGGAAAACATCGGTGCCCTGGGATTAACATTTTACCAGCGTTTACTCTGTACCTTTGCTCGTTATTTGATGGTAAGATAATTTAATTTTTACATTTGAGTCTTATTTGTGTTGGACAGATAAACTGTAAGTATTTTTGACAGCCTAAACATACTGACAAACATCTCTGGAGCACTACTGTCAGATACCATTGCGATCTAGTAATATAACGTGTACTCGTAATCCCAATATTAATAAGCCTAGAACGCATAAAATGCTAACTGGTTATAGCTTTTATAGACATGACATTTTAGACAGTTGAAATTCACATGAGGTTAGTTATGAACAGAAGCAATAATCACATGCTGATCCAAACTTATTACCCGTAATGGTCCTATATTTCCTTCGATTGGAGTTGTACATAGTTTCTCCATAGAAAACCGGTCAAAACCTCTCCTCTACACTGTCAAGGGATACTCATCAACTGGGGAATATTGATGCCCATGGAGACAACGAGGTTAAATGAACTTGATCGCACTGATGGATGAGCTTGTTACATGGTGGAAGTAGTGTTGAAAATGGGCTCTCGCTATTTATGACGCAATATGTGGCAATGTTGTTTTAAATTTCTGACTGAAAAATGACTGGGGCAGTGTAGGGGGGGGGGGGGCGAAGGGGCAGGGTGGAAGTTGTTTTTTTGACAATGCGAGAGAGAGGGATGGGGTGGTGTGAAGACAGGGGAGGGTGGATCCGGTTATAGAATAATTATTTGATTCATTTTAGCTCGTTTGCATTATCTCAAGCTTCATCACGCCTGGTAACCATGCAGTCATGATTGTCCCTTCCTGTTGTGTTTGTGATAAGATGAAGTGATGTGTGCCAACGATTTACAGATTCGGACGTATTTACTGAACAAATAACAGGACGAATACATCGTCACGTTTAACGGTCAGCTTTTCAAGTAGTCCTGCGGTGTTAAAAAAATGTTTGTACATGCATTATATTATCTGCCAGTCAAATTGTAGTTATAAGATCTATCAATCATGTGAAGAAGGGACAATATGTGTAATATTTGTTTGATAAATCACGCCTGTCTGTGCATTAATTATGAAGGAATAATACGTTTATACCTTTATATTGACAGCGCAATATGAGACAACGCAAAGAGGTTTTGACATGTACAGTTTTGATTGCGGTCGGTGAGTACAAATGATGTATTTTTATGTCTGAAACGAACTCCACGTACACGAGACGCGTGGGATGTTAGCCTCATCAGCCAAAACATGAACCATAACCATTATTCTATAACACTTGTACCTATTACACACTGGTAACTGTGCCTTTATCCAGCTCCTTTTAGCACGGTTTAGAACGTTTCTCAGGTCAACAAGCAGAGGCGTTCATTTGAGAGATTCTATTTTACAGGGCGGGTGAGGAATGGTAGACCTCAATGTCGTCTGCATGGCTGTAAATTAATATTTATTTCTTATTAAAGTCGTAAATTTGTCAAGTTCAACTGCTGTTTCCATCACGTAATTTATTAACAAAGCGACACAAATAGACCTATTTACATGTATGTTTCGCACAGCCTGTCTCGGATGAGAGAAGCATCGCCCAATTAAGAGACTAAAAAGTCGCCCATAGATCTTGGCATTTTAACAACTGACACTCGGGGGAAACTTTTCATCTAAGGTGAAAGATGATGCCAAAGTATACAATATATGTTTTTAAACCTTTTGTTGTAATCTTTGTTGACAATCAATTTATGTAATGTAATATGACATAAATAATGTTTTCATCAATACAAACTTTGTCACACTAACCGTGCCTCAAATATGCACTGAGCAAGCCTATGATAACATTATTTTCTTAATTTGAGCAAATGGCTTCTATATCGATGACATGATAATCTGGAATTCCCGATATGAAATGTATCCCGACAAGAAACATTACACCTGTGTGTGACAGGTCCTATGACCTTAATCGCCCTCTTACAAACATTTCTGACCACTCGTCACACGACAGCCTATTTATAAAACCAAGTGACCAAGTTTGCCTTGTCCAGTTTCCACTCTCTTGTGATCCAATGCGGTTATCCAGCTGATGGCAGAGGGGAGCAAATCTTGTAACTGCTGGAATACCAGTGCTCTCTATCTCAATGAAATACAATACTTTCATTGATGAATAGTAATATCCTGATATTGTAATTTAATAAGATTTGCTCCTCTCTGCCTTTCGCAACCGGGAACTACTTTTCATATGACCCGTTACAATGGAAATATGGAACATTCTAAAATAAATCATGCTTTGTGGGTTGCTTCTTGTGCTTGTTGCAATCCGCAGATTTGGTATTCGAAAACATCCGCCGAGGTTGTAGACTACACCTAGCAGTATCGATACGATTCTATCATCTCAGAATTGGTACACAATTCACCGGGTACAGAGGAGGGATCGGTTTTGTAATGCTCTTGCCCATCTCCGTTCTTAGACGTCCTGGCTTCTTCTCCATGACGACAAGTACACGAGAACAATTATTTCTGGTTGTCATAGATGTTCATGTTATTTTTTAGGCCAGATGAAATTTGGCCTTATTTCGCAATGCAATGCAGGTTACGTCGAACATTATAAAATCGTCAAGGAAAACTTTGTCGCGTATACAAATGTACCATCCACGGTATACCGATTTCGGTCCTCTATAAAATTGATAATCAAGAACAGAACTGGTTGCGATAAGATGGATTTCCGTACACTGGTGTAGCATTAGGAAACCTCTTTTCATTTCTGTACCAAAACATCAACTTTTGACTACTGTACAGTAAAAATCAGTGTAGCTGCGTATGTAAAAGAAATATTCATCCGAAATTATCCAAATTGCAACTTTTAAGATGCAGAAGTTGACATATATGAGTTGTCTTCACTTTAGGGGTCAATTCGCACAATATTTCTCAAAATAATAATAATAATAAAACACTTGGACAAAACTAAATTAACACAAATGAAAGTTTAATGTATTGCGAAGTATAATACATCAGAACGAATTTTGTTCAAGAAATGTTTTTTTCTTGAAATTTTGGAAAATGTGCGAATTCGCCGTTATGTGGAGAAAAATCATTGTACTCCCATATTACGGAAATGGCGAAAAAGAGACCTAAACCCGCATTACGTTTTATCCCTCTTTCAATCAACTGATGATTAATCAGTTGATTATACAATCCATCATAGATACATGGTAGGTGATCAATTGTCCTGACACACAGTAGCAAGGCGTGATGTCATATATGTAACCTGACATACCAAATTACTTGCAAAGTTATGCCAGTCCAGGGATTTCGCGTTGGAAATGAAATTGATTCCTTAGTATATCGGAGAGGGATATTTTGTAGTAAACAACGCATGCAAAAAGGTCATACTCAATAAGTTGAGACTGTTGTGGTAGGCGCTAAAGCCATTGTGGTTTGCTCTTATACTTGGGATAATCCCCACCTGCCATGGATGCCATGGATGTATATTTCTTCATGTGATAGAAGTGGGATAAAACGTCATCCAATTTCAGACCTATTCGTGAGCAATTGGGAAATGTTATAGAATTCACCATTTTGTTACCACAAGGTGTCGTTTTACTGTGGTGTACTATGCATGTTCTATCTAATACGGCGGAGTTAACGAGAGAACAGTTTGGAACAGTGTTGGCCATCTTGGTCCATCATATTGGAAAGCGTACGGTGGCTCATACATGTAGATGGCATCCCACCTAAAGTTATCACCCATGTGAAAAGGTTTCACTCAAGTGGAAACTGGTTTTCCTCCAAGTGGAAACCAGTTTTCGAAGTAAAAAGTCCACAAAACGTCGTTTTTGAGATACGATAAAAATGAGCAGCAAGTTATATCTAATTGTCTCAGAAAAAATCCCTTGAGTTGCTTGGCCACAAAGGTTTCGTCATCGGAATTGCCAATGGATGTGCCAATGTTAAAATATGAAACTACGCTAACATAGGAAGAACACAGTTAGGTGTTACGTTAGTCACCCCCCCCCCCACCCGCCACGCGCCCTTAAAAAAAAAACAGGAACCCAAACAACAATTTATAGCAATCTGCACAAAAACGTGTTTCGTATAGACAAAATACCCACGATGAATATCTTTAGCGCTCAGAGTCGACTGACGTTTGACATTGGGCTTTTGTCTTTCTCTGGATTTTTCGTATATATTTTAACATGGATATTTTAATATATCTAAATATGATACCTTAAACCAAACGCAATCTATTGTTTTCAAAGTCACCATATTTCCTGTGACATTCCATCGATGTTGCCAAAGTAAGAGTCGACCGTGTCGATATTTTGTCCATTGCGATGTTAAGGGCCGACTTGTTCACCATCACCAGATTATTAATGGTCGTTGTATTAAGGGCCGACTTGTCGACCGTTACCGTTTGATGTTAATGGCTTCTACACGCGCCTCGACTCTAAATTTCTTTATTCCATGTGTTAACCCTACCAGGCCTGGGCCATTTGAGGGATCTGTTCCAGGGATTTGCACCCACTCCCATATTTTCGTTACCTCTTAGGACAGAGGGCTGAATACTTCCAAACTATATATTTGGTTCACGCTCTACAGGGGGAAATAAATCAAGATGGCCGGTCCTTTCGGAAGATATTTTTCACCTATTTTTTGGACCGATTTTCCAAATTTATATTTCTCGATTTTTTCTATAAAAAACTAATTAAACTGATAGAGAATAATTAGTTTTGCCAAAATAAATTACATTTATGCCTTCTGAGGCAAGGAAAATGTAAAAAAAAAAAATGGACAGAGAAGATTGAAAATCCGAATTAGATTTTTCCCAGATTATTTGTCCTAGGATTATGCAAATAATCTCAAGATGACACCAATAAGATTCGCGAAAAAGTTTGAAAGATACAGCTCTCTTGTACTTACCGTTCTGGAGCTGCAACTCCGCCACCCCCGTTCCCCCCCCGCCCCAGGTCAGATAGAGTTAATGAAGTTAATATTGAACGTGTGCAGCGAAGGATTGTGCATTCATTATGCAGGTGAATTATGCATTTGTTAATATATTCTATTTTGGATAGGGTTGATCGTTATCGCAGCTGTTCTTGATATCGAATAATTGATATCAATGAATCAGTTTATGTTAACGTTGTTACATTTGCCCATAAGGGATGCGATGCCAGCCTTATATTTGTAAGCATTTCTCTAAACTCATTCAACCGAAAGTCGGATACAGTATCATTGCAATTGCTACATATTGTGACCGAATTTGTTGCGATTTGCTTTATCTGCCAGTTGTGTTAAACCTTTCGGGACCTGCGTCTGGAGTACGGACGATGACGTATTTTAACCTTCATACCCAGCCACTTTCGTGGAACCAAGCTAAACGAATCTGCGAGGAAAAGGGTGCGATGCTGATCGAAATGGAAAGTTCTGCGATCGAAGACATGTCGGAGTTTTTCAGGGAGAATCCTCCATGGTCAGAAGCGACGATAACAACAGCCTTACGAAGGTAAGTTGTTTTTGGAGGTTCTTTGTCCTCAGCTAAATATATCTAAGAATCATCTTTGTTTTAATGAAACCGTTATTCGATATACCCTGGAAAAAGTCAGTGACATGTGAAACATTTTTATGGAGACAGGCTTTGGCAGGCTTTGAACGATGTCATCAAAACCAGGATTTCCGAGGCTCTATCTCTCGGTCCAACATCAGTACCATCACTATCGATATAAGGGAGGATACCGGACAATGGGTGAAAATTCGAAAATGGAAAAGTGATGGCCAAGCTTCAATTGCGTCAGGCAAGCTCTCCCAACTTTGTATAATGGCACGAAAAGTGCATTACACAAATATATGAATCTAGCCGGGGTGGATTACCCGTCTTTGCGGGCACACGCATTCAGCGAGGTCATGTCCTGAAAAACGTGCTCGGGAGATTCGTCATGGAGGCGGGCGTATGGCAAGCCGTTCTGCTTTTTATTCAGTATTTGGTGATATCATCAAATATTTGCTGATATCATGAAATGATTTACTGATATCATCGAATATTTGCTGATATCACCAAATATTTGCTGATATCAACAAATATTTGCTGATATCACCAAATCATTTGATGATATCAGCAACTGATTTGCTGATATCAGCAAATCATTTCATGATATCAGCAAATACGTTTTATTTGTTGATATCAGCAAATGATTTACTGATATCAACAAATATTTGCTGATATCACCAAATCATTTGATGATATCAGCAACTGATTTGCTGATATCAGCAAATCATTTCATGATATCAGCAAATACGTTTTATTTGTTGATATCAGCAAATGATTTACTGATATCAACAAATATTTGCTGATATCACCAAATCATTTGATGATATCAGCAACTGATTTGCTGATATCAGCAAATCATTTCATGATATCAGCAAATACGTTTTATTTGTTGATATCAGCAAATGATTTACTGATATCAACAAATATTTGCTGATATCACCAAATCATTTGATGATATCAGCAACTGATTTGCTGATATCATCAAATGATTTCCTGATATCAGCAAATCATTCATGATATCAGCAAATACGTTTTATTTGTTGATATCAGCAAATGATTTACTGATATCAACAAACATTTGCTGATATCACCAAATCATTTGATGATATCAGCAACTGATTTGCTGATATCATCAAATGATTTGCTGATATCAGCAAATCATTTGATGATATCAGCAAATACGTTTTATTTGTTGATATCAGCAAATATTTTATATTTGATGATATCATTAAATATGATGAAAGGTCAAAGTATGAATCACAAGATGGAAGGCTCTCTGTTCAGAATGAATATAAACCTCTTCACAGCGCATGTTTCGTTTCACAGGTTGCCTCCACTATTTCTGTCCCCATTAGCAGAGGTTGACCTTCAGGTCCTGACCATCAACCACTATGGTGGGCCTACCTCGCACATCAGTTTCTGTGTACACCCGACTGGACCCTCCCCCCACCCCCGCAAGGTCAACATAGATATAATACAGAATTGAAAAGTGATCGGAATGTTCAACAAATAGCGCTTGAGATCATACTTAATTTACATGAGACATTTGCTGATATCACCAAATATTTGCTGATATCAACAAATATTCGATATCACCAAATCATTTGATGATATCAGCAACTGATTTGCTGATATCATCAAATGATTTGCTGATATTACCAAATGATTTGCTGATATAGTACAGAATTGAAAAGTGATCGGAATGTTCAACAAATAGCGCTTGAGATCATACTTAATTTACATGGGACATGCTTAGATAAATAACGTCACATAACTGTTTCAATCTGTAGCGGCTTTAGGACTATTTGATTACACAAGTACCCACATCATATAAGATAAAAAGAAGTCATATCACTTCATTGAGGCTTGGTTAGTTCTGTCTTTATCGTAAGAGCTTTGTCTCCTGTTAGGGGTCAGTAAAGGGTCATACAGATTAATTTATTGTTGTATGTGCGGCTATGTCTTATCTCCTGCCCTAAAAGCTAACCAGTGATGAAGCACGACAACCGGTTCTGCCTTAATATTCCATCTTCCATGCTGACCAGCTTTCCCGAAATCATTACAACTCCCCTTTCGCCTCACCCCATTTATACGCTGATCTAACAAATAACAAATTTGTGTCTACAAGCCAAAAGCTCGCGATGGAAAAGTTTATCTTTCCCACTGTATATTTATTCGAATGCCCTTATATTCATGATTATATTTGTCAGTTTTTAGTATAGTTTGGCGTATGGTTTGAGAGTAGCAGCTATTAAACATATTCCCTACATCACTCAAACCACCGTAGTTGCGTTTTATTGTTATTGTCTGGTTCTTTAAGTAACAAATATTGCATGTGATTTGTCGGCAGATAGCTTTACCAGTAGGTATAAATTATCAAACAACAGGATGAGAAGGGAGCAGGAATTAACATTCAGGCTTATTTTCACGTTCCGTCATATTTAATGATATCATCAAATGATTTGCTGATATCAGCAAATCACTCGATTTGATGATATCATGAAATGATTTGCTGATATCAGCAAATGATTTGCTGATATCATCAAATCATTTGCTGATATCATCAAATCATTTGCTGATATCATCAAATCATTTAGTGATATCAGCAAATCCTCTTATTTGGTGATATCAGCAAATCATTTGATCATATCTGCAAATCATTTGGTGATATCATCAAATATTTAATGATATCAGCAAATTCCGAATAAAAAGTGAAACGGCCTGCCATACGGGCGAGGTCAAAGCGGTCGGGAAACAAGCTGTCTGATGTGAAGTGCGAGCCGTCACATTTGTTGACCGTCACACAGGCACAGGCCAGTGCCAACCGGTCTCCCTCTCTCCAGCATAAATAACACAGGCCCTGTGTCAACTTCGCGATCAGCAATGCAGATACACCCTGAAGGCCTGTTTATACTGAGCGCGAACGCGACCGCGACCGCTACCTCGACCGCGACCACTGCTACTTTTCGCGCGAATCATCGTTCGTACTGAAAGCGGCGATACGCAGATGAAACTGGCGCATTTACGATTTGACCATGTCCGGCTATACATCATCAGACAGGGACGCCATATGTATGCATTTTGACCTCGCACTCTGATTGGGTAATGCTAATCGTTCGCGCGAACTGTTCCTAAAAATTCGCTCTGGAGGCAATGTCCACGGATTTCCACGCGAACTAAAATTCGCCCGCGTTCGCGTTCGCCGTTAGTATAAACGACTTCACTTAAATAGCAGTACATCAATCAAATGCGATCGCCGCGTTCGCGGTCGAAGTCGCGGTCGCGGTCGCGTACGCGCTCAGTATAAACAGGCCTTTAGTCTGTATATCCCATACGTACTTGTACGTGAAAGCCAAGATCCTCAATGGAAATGGCCCCGGAATCATCAACGGTGCAACGGTGAGGCCGACGAATTTCGCTCAGCGCCAAACCCGTTAGTGACTCGATCAACACGTACTCCTATCGTGGCTACATGGAGACAAAGTTATCGTACAGCCGCGAAGCTAGTCCCAGTTGACAGAAGCCTTGTCGGCTGGGTAAAGCTACGTACACATGTATACGATTATCCGATAACGACAATGCGGCAACGACAATACGGCAGCAGCAAAAAAATCGATCATAGGAAAATGAATTGGTCCGTACACATGAATGCGTAACGATTACGACAGTGCGATAAGACTATCCGGCAATGCAATACGATTATCCGTCTATTATTGGAATCGCTTCTAGAGCGATTTTTTGCCGTTGTCGGACATAAGTCGTGCGGTTTTATGACGTCACAGCAGCAACGCACGTATGGTAAAGTCGTCGCCGTCCATTGCGGTAAGAAATGTTCTCATGTCGCATCCGCTTTTATACTTATAGCCGTAGTCATGTGTACACCAAAAACGCATTACCGTTGTCGTTGCCGTTGCCGTATTGTCGTTGCGCGTTGTCGTTATCGGATAATCGTATACATGTGTACGTAGCTTAAAAAGGCGGGGTTTTACGGCGGACGAAAATTGCATTTCCCGTTTGTCGTCTATGTCGATATCGTTGCTGTTAGCAATCAGTTACTTACCTTATGAGGTCCTCCAGGTCAAGTTCTCTCCTGGATGACCCTGGCCTGTTTTCAAAAGTCATTGGAGTGATGATGTGGATACCATGTTTGTGAACACGAGAAAAGTTAAGCTACATTCTCATTCGTTCAGTGTCTTTAAATAAAATTCATTCCAGATTGTGCTCCACATCAAAAGTGACCAAAAGAGGCCCATTTTGAGTGCTGAACACTTTGGTGACGTTACAGTGACTTCACCACAAGACAAAATTGTCTAGATTCCTACTGTCAATATTTAGTGTAACAATCGACCGATAGATCTAGAATCAGCAAACAGAATTAGAGAACTGACCATATCACCCAATATGCCAAGCCCGAAAAAGAAAACACCCTTCACTTTATGTTCCACTACGGCGATGTCAACTTAGCAAATATGACATCGATTGTTCAAAGAAACCAATGTATTTCGAGGTCAGCAAAGATCCTGAGGATGAAGTTATGGCCCATAATGCCCTGTTCACGAGTGTGTGTTTATGTAGTGAGTGAGTGAGTGAGTGAGTGAGTGAGTGAATAGGGTTTAACGTCGCTTTCAACATTTTTTCAGCTATATCACGACGGGGAAGGGAAGGAAGGGGAGGGGGAGGGGCAGGGGTACCTACTTGTAACAGAGCAGATCTAATGGTGTGTTTATGTAACACACATCTAATAGACAAATAGGTAATCTCTTTCAAGCGCGCTTTGGTTGTACAGCATGTAATTTCGCAATCTGATTAGAACAGATCCAGAAACCGATTCTATAATTGGACATGACCTCCTTCTGGCACGAAAGTAACTCTTTACTGCTGCATCATATTTCACCAATCAACGGAGCCAACGGCCATGATATAATATATCTTCTTACGCAACCAACTCACCGGGATCTATGATCTAGTCACGATAAACTGATCTGAATTCACCGGGATCTATGATCGAGTCACGATAAACTGATCTGAACTCACCGGGATCTATGATCTAGTCACGATAAACTGATCTGCACTCACCGGGATCTATGATCTAGTCACGACAAACTGATCTGCACTCACCGGGATCTATGATCTAGTCACGACAAACTGATCTGCATTCACCGGGATCTATGATCTAGTCACGACAAACTGATCTGCACTCACCGGGATCTATGATCTAGTCACGACAAACTGATCTGCACTCACCGGGATCTATGATCGAGTCACGATAAACTGATCTGAACTCACCGGGATCTATGATCTAGTCACGATAAACTGATCTGCACTCACCGGGATCTATGATCTAGTCACGATAAACTGATCTGAACTCACCGGGATCTATGATCTAGTCACGATAAACTGACACATTTCAAATTAAAAAGAATTAGAATTGCCAGCTGCAGGGAAATATATGATCGACCCATAACCATTACGAAGAGTGACGGAGAATTATTTTATTATATAATCGAAATGTGCTTTTTTTGATCAAAAAATTATCCGAAATACGTTAGGAATGA
Source organism: Hanleya hanleyi (assembly GCA_036873755.1). Classification (NCBI taxonomy): domain Eukaryota; kingdom Metazoa; phylum Mollusca; class Polyplacophora; order Lepidopleurida; family Hanleyidae; genus Hanleya; species Hanleya hanleyi. Next base: position 110,681 of record JAVTVY010028662.1, read on the forward strand.
GCTATACGGTTTCGACGTCAGGCGAAGATGATATAAACAACACCCATTGAGGGCATTTCGCGCTGTCAATTGGTTGTCAACTTGAGCCGATACATGTCGAAATTTGAATTCATGTCATCGGCACTCTCTGTCTTACTAGTTTCGAGAGTCGGATATTTTTTATATTATTGTAGATAGAGTCAGACCCCGTTAGAGAATCGGTTTGTGGATCTGTTTTCAATCAGATTGGTCACTTGAATTGGTTGTTCAACTTCTGAATATCTGCATATGACATTCATGATTAATCCAATCTGCATGGACTTACAACATGTAAAATTCAGATATTTTTACCTTTGAGGTAATTTTCGTTGTCAAAGAGGTCACAAGGGTAAAATACAAATAATTTTCAGCAATTACCGTAACTTCGGAACGCCAAATAGTTAGAAACTGGGACCGTTCACACAAGAATGTGAGTGTATGCGCGAGATTAATTAGTAGGCCCTATGAACTTGGAATATCCAATTCCTAATTCCTGTTTTCTATTGTTATACGTATAGAACCGGAATATCAGATGGATGATTTGCTGGATTGTTCAGCAATGGACATATTATGTTTTCGGCACCCAGCGGGCGTTAAACGGCATTCATACCCCCTGTCCTCTCCCGTCCAGGATCCGTCTCATACACTATCCTAAGCCCCTTCCAAGAGATACTGATAGACGTGTGCATTATACGATAACGTTTGCATAATTTTTCACCCCATATTCCCACAGCTATCCTGGCAACGTTCCATAGCCTTTCAACCAAACCCATCGCTGTTCAATGATATCTAAATCTACGAGGTCAAAACATGTAAAATGTATATTTCGTGTTCCTGGCCCGCATTGAGCGTTAATTATCATTTTGATCCCCTGATTTATCTCTTTTTCCCCGAACCACATAGCTATCTTGGTGAAAGTTTAGAGCAACAACCCCTCCTCACTCATATTGTCATAAGATGCCGTTTTCGGATTTTTCTTCTTTCATGTTACCTTCATTGACTCCAATGAAGTTAGGACGAAATTTCCTGGATTTCGAACAAAATTGTGGCTGTACGGTGGACACAAACACACAAACACACAAATAAACAAACATATAAAATGCATGTTTCATGTTTCCGACCCCTATTGGGCGTTAACTGCTATTTTGGTTTTGTTATTGATTCATGTCATTTCCCCTGAAATCATAGCTATATTAGTGTCCGGTCACCGCACAAAAACAAATTCCGGCAAAGTGGGCGTAAAATACCCTTTGCGGATTTCTTTGCTTTTAGGTTACCTTCACTGATCCCAATACTGTCCTGACAATGTTTCATGGCCTTTGACTAAATCTGTGGCTGTACAGTGGACACAAACAAACACACAATCAGAGACCGTGTATTTTATAGTGAGATAAGGATATACGATTGTTCGTGTTTTGAAATGTACCCGTTTTCTAAAGATGATTGCCAAATTATTTTGAACAGGACGAGTTTGGTGAACAATTTAACAGATATTTGGCTGGGACTAGTGACCACTGATCCAGAAACAGCTTCCTACTCCTGGTCCAATTCTTGCTTACCTCTGAATGTTGGAGATCCTGGATTGGATGAGGTTCAAACCGATGGACATACAGGATCTGCATATTGTGTCTTGGACATTGACGATAACTGGACAACGAGAGATTGTACCGAAAAACACCTGTTCATATGTCAGACGAATACAGGTATGTCGGTGAGCTAATAGACAGGGCCAAAGACTACTTGTAGATTAAAAGCACTCAGAGGTTGAATCTCTTTTATCTACAGCTGATGTTATTAGAGGCATTATGAAACAATGCATGAACCTCTAGCTACAACAATTAGGTCGATCAGTGACGAATTAAAACTACAAACCATGATAGAACCCCAAAAATGTACTCATTTTTGTGCCTGAAAGTGCGTTGATTTCACCCTTTGAAAATACAAAATCACTCGTCAATGAAACGAAACTCTCTTCTATTTGCTTTGCTTGCGTTCGACCGAAAAGAGTGGAAAATAAGGAGAGATTGGTCTGGGCGGAATCAGCCTCAAACCATCCTTCCCACAGGATGACACCCAGAAAGTTTGGGAAGTTTGGGATGTTTGTCTTGGTCGGGAACTGGGTATGCCTCACCTATGTGTTAGCCTGGTCAGATATATGGTTAAATCATACGTTCCTGTTATCATCGATGCCATATAGGTATATCCGTATCGGCCCGAACCGTAAACCAAGCAACATTAAATTTGTCTTGAGCCAAGCCACAACAAATGTGACTTGCCTGTTGAAACGTCACTGATGTAGAGGTGTGCTATATCCAATCTCGCACACACTGTCACTAATTGTACAGGTTAGAGAGAACCACCTCTCTAAAATGGAGGTAAAAAGTTCCCTTTTGCCCAATAAAGTCGAGAATATATCAAACTAAAAGGCATCGGCCAAAGGCGACCATGGATATATACATCAGCATCGGATGGTATTCAAAGTCAAAATCTCGTCTAATTTGCATAATAATAAACGATATGTTTTGTTCTCTGTTGAAGATTAGACTATGCACACTTTCATTGGAACATCACTACTACCACATGTAACAATATATAAACTCAGTCGCCTGAAAATTTCGGAGTGTTATAATGAATTAATCTAAAGTTATTAAGCAAAAACGATCTTTTCACCTCCATTTCAGAGAGGTAGTTCTGTCTAACCTGTTTAATAGTTGTGTTCAGGCCGATATTAACGATGGACAGTTTCCAAAACTTTTACGACATTAGCCAGTAGATATTTTATTATGCTATATATTTCTTTCGCAATTCTGATTGGTTAGTTGTGACCTCCCTTGCCGAAGGCGTGTCGCGACTGACCAATCAGAATTGAGAAAGAAGCGGGCCATCATTTCCGTGTGCCGGGAAGAATGGACAGTTACGTTGGATTTTGAATCGCCCGGTAACGATATAAAATTGCACAAATTTAAAAATTTGACGACGGGAATATATAGAAATTGTAGAATATGCTGACATATTTTATTTGGAAGTAAACCGTTTATTTCACGTTTACCCCAAAGTGCGTTTCACACCTTGGTGTATTTTTATATAAAGCATGGGGTTATGTATAGAGACTAGATATTTCGACACTTCACACTATTACCACCGTCCACACCCACAAAACTCTTGTTTTGAGGGCCTGTGGTAGTGGACAAACACACCGCGCAGCTCAACAAAAAGAGGTTCTACAAAACAAATGATCTAATCCACAAGAGCATCCTTGCATCTGTAAAACCGGAATTTAAAAGATTTGACGATGCACCAACTAAATCAGCGGAGACGACCAAGCTTTCAGGAAAAGCTATGAGTATATTATTTAGCTTTCGAACTCCCCTTCAATAATTGCTCTCGTGGTAAAATTAACATCATAACATAACACCGAGTAATATTTTAAACTCTGGCTTACATATAAACGACAGCCCGTATTTTCCATTTATGGTCAAACAATGGCGTTTGCAGAACCAACATCATGACAAGGGTCATTAGACTCCTGACAACAGCCGAATGCTCTAGCACAGTTCCAAGAGCTTTCTCAAAAATTTCGGGACTGATCACACACTAATGCAGCTTCCTACGTGAATAGATTCCTTGAGAACGTATAATTAAAACCAAGAATCTAATCTTTTCAGCAATCTAAGCTATTGACTAAATAATTTTGAGATATATTTGTTTGATGAAACAAAGCTTATCTGCGGGCGGAGAGATGGGTTATATTGCGAAGTAATCTCAGCGCTGAGGGCGTGCTAACGATTTTTCAACTGGGGGCAGTGACTGAAACCAAGACGGAATTCGTCCAGCTGACATATGCTGTTCGGGCGTTTTTTACAGAACTCGGACAGAAGTTATCGTCCCTGTTTACGGTGATGACAAATTAATGAAAATATGTGGAATCCATGTCTCTTAATTATTATGTATTCAAATATACCGGCTGGAGATGACAACAACATTATTAGCAGGCGCCAGGCTACTGTACATCATCGTAGAATTATGTCTCCCCCAACTATTGGGGGGGGGGGGCATCTACATGTAGTGTTTGCACTGTCTGGCTGTCTGTCTATCAGTATACCCTTTTCTTGTCTGCAAGATATCTAGAGAACTACTGAACTGAATTTCACCAAATTTGGATGAAAGCTTCATTGGAATGGCTTCCTCATCTGATTAGATTTATTAGATGTATTCTGTGTGTGTGTGTGCGCTCGTCTTAGTTCAGTGTCCGTCCGTCGTGGTTCAGTGTCCGTCCGCCCGCCTACTTGTACATGTATATTTATGCATTGTCTGCAAGATATCTAGAGAACTACTGGACGGAATTTCCCCAAACTTGGATTGGAGCTTCATTGGAATAACCTCCTCGTCTGATTAGATTTTGCTTTGTGTCTAATTGTCTAATTAATTTAATTTCCTGAGAAGTCGTCATCGTCCCATGCGATTAGGAAATAACATTCCATGCAAAGCTGGCTTATTGAAGAATTCACAAGAGCTCACAAGCTGATGTTCTGGCTGCTTTCCATCCAAAGACATCAAAATGATCAAAAGTAATTTATGTGATATGCTGGTCTCAGTCACACTTTATTGTAGATGTTATTATTGACATCTCGCAATGCGTAATGTTGTGTATTCTGTGAATGAAATACATTCTAACTAACAGAGTTTTAAATCTTGGAATGGTATCACCAAAACCAGATTTGTATCATTTTCGGCGTGTAGGCATATTAAACTTACCACTAACTATGACCGGGAGAGCTGGTTATATCTCCCCGTAAAATCCAAAGTATTTTGTTTATCAGAAGTCAGATTTTGAGTCCGGAACTGTTACAACGTTAGGAAATTTTCCTAGACATCTATTTAAATTGAACACTCGTTTTTCACAATAATATTGCACCAAGATTATAATTAAGTGCATCGAAGTTTGGTGATTTTTCAATTCAATACATCGAAACTTTTTTAAGGTGACAGCTATCCTGCCCAACAACAACATTCTGCTTATATTAGCCCTTTATAACAACTTTTGAAGTAGTCAACATAGGCTTATACAATGACTTATTGAAATTATCTTATTATTTGGTTAAACCTTAATTGTTTCTCAATTTACTCTAATGGCGCAATATATTCAATTCAACGTATATGTGCTTTTTTCAGATGAACCATGTGTTGTGAAAATACTCGAAAACACGACTTTCAGTAATACGTTTATGGAAAGTGGTCAATTGACTGCTCTCCCTGAGTTTGGGAATCCGGACAGGAGTATTTGTGAACTTACGTGCTCTACTGAGGACATGTGCTGGGCTGCCATCTTTCTTGGTGGAAAATGTTACCGATATAACGTTGAAAAGCTTTCGGACGTACTACATTCGGAGAACTACCAATCTGCGCCCGATACCGATCTTATTTTTATCCACTGTTACACAGGTGAGTTCACCACGTCCACGTAAGCCCCGAATTATAAAACTATATATATGATAAAATATTGCACTCCCCTCTCCCACCACCTCCTAGATATATTTTTTTGCTCAATGGACTAGGAGACTGAAACCTCACACAATATATCTCCAGGTCAAGCTCGAACAGAAATAATTTTAAAAAAGCAAAAAAAAAAAAATAATAATAATAATAATAATAAAACCAAATCACCCAACATGGCCGCATTGATGACCTCACAGTGACGTCATATACAAAAAAGGCATTTTCGGGTCGATTTTTTCGCTCAGATTTTTCTATTTATTTGTGCTATTTTCTCCGGAAAAGCTACATAACAAATTAGAAATTAAACAATTGATGTGAAATTAAATAATTTTGTGAGCTGCTATACTTTAAAAGACACAGTGTTGAGAAATACGCAACAGTCAGACTCTAATGGCCGCTGTTTGGAATGTACCCATGATCCTCTGCTTGGAGAGGAGAGTACGCAAATAGGCTCAAAATGGCACAAACTTAATAGATTTCTAATTTTTTTTGTCAGCTTCTAATTGTTTGCGTTTCTCAGATGATTACTCGAGAAAATGAATGAAAGACGTAGTTACATTTACGAAACTCTATTAGCTGTTACGCTGTGAAGGAAAAAACTTAATTTCTTTACTTCTGCAAAAAATGCTGGTTTTTGTGCAGAAGTTTTATATTGTACACACTAAGCGTCAATAGTGACGTCGGTTGACGTTTGAAATGAGGGTTCCACTGGTTTTGTATTTTCGTATTCATTTTAGGATAGATTCAATATACATGTACTGAACTTATGAGATGGCACTTTGCATACAAACGAATCTAATGTTTTTAACGCCACCATTTGTTCAAGGTGTCAGATTTTGGAGATATTAAAAATCCATACTAATATGAAAACATGTTAAGCCCATTTTCGAATTACAATATTCACAATGTCCTTCAACCCGATATCCCTCTAAAGTTTCAAGGATCATTACGTATGTTGACAGAAAAATAAGGTCTCTTCCAGATTCCGGAAATAAACCTTTCCCTCCCTAGTTAATGTAGTTCTTCTTCTCACGGGTAACTTTACAGCTGACCAGGTAATCTGTTTCGCAAGCAAATTTCTATTTGCAATATACCGGAGTGTGTTCCTGTCCCCCTGTTATGTCATCCATGTTGTGGTTTGATGTCCACCGAAGTGTGAGCATCGGCAATGCGATTCGGTCGTTCGATATGTCATCAAAATAACATGGGTGATTTGATTAGACTATCAGAAAATCCTATAAGAAACTGAACTAGTCAGTTTGGGTGATTTTGCTATTGTGACATCAGTTATATCTGGAATAGTTAGACAATTTTACGTTTTAGATGTTTTAACGACATCGTGCACACCCCAGAAAATATATAAAATAAGGCACAATTCAATAAACCCAGCTGAAACAAAACATTTAGATAAGTCTGTTCCGAATCAGGTATGTGTTCAATATTTTACCATTTCTCATTGGCAGCCTTGGTAGAAGTTTCCACGAATCTTTTTGTTTCATCATCTCCGAATGACATCATACCCGACGTCACTTGCCCGTCAAATATTACCCGGTCTGCACAGGAGACAACAATGCTGAGCGAAACAACAAGAACGATGAGTGAAATAATGGCAACGACAGATAAAATAACATTGTTAGAACTTACAGCTGGAATGGCTGACACAGTAACGGTAGTACCAGATATGGAAACCACATCAGTAGTAGCAGAAGCAGCAGCAACAACAACAGCGAGTATAACTTCATCCGTGGTAACGTTAGCAACAGGCGTGTCCACAACACCAGATTCAGAAACCACGACATCAAAGGATGTGCCGTCATCAGCCAAAATAATAGTAACATCAACACCCACAGCACAATCAAGAACAGCAACAACTTCGATATTGGGACCAAGCACTGGAACGATACCGGTAGATACAACAACATCATCCGGGCCAGTGGATGTGAATACCGTTGCTATTTCACATAATTTGGAGACATCAGGCGCCACCCAGACGCTGAAATCTCTGATAACGACAGAACAGGAAAATTTCGAATCGACCACAAAGGTTGAACCTTTGCCTT
>JAVTVY010028663.1:0-12200 GCA_036873755.1 Hanleya hanleyi
AGTGGTGGTCGTCATATCCATGGTTGATGTCGTACCCGGCGTGAAGGTCGTTACACCCAATGTTGATGTTGTCATGTCCTGTGTGAAGGTCGTCACACCCAATGTTGCTGTCGTACCCGCAGTTGTGGTCGTCATATCCAGGGTTGATGTCGTACTCTGCGTAGAGGTCGTCACACCCAATGTTGATGTTGTCCTACCCGTTGTGGAGGTCGTCTGAACCGCTGTAGTCTATGGAAACGTTTCAGATTTTTCTTGGAGTGAGGTCACTGTTTCTAGAGTCACGGTTCTTGTTCTCGGAGTCATTGTTGAAGCTGATGATGCTGGTGTTGTCACGAAAGATGTCAGGTCACTGACGAAAGAGGAAGTCTGTTCCAAGATCGTGGAGAAAATGGTTGGGCTGTCTGTCGTTGTTGTTACCAGCCTACAGCAGAATAATGTACACATAAAATGACTAGGTTGCATCAGTAACACTGAGTGGGTACTCACACTCAACAAAACTGAATAAATTCCAGAGCTAGCATGGTTATATTCGGTAAAAAGTAAAGCAAAAGAAAATTGTTATTGGAGAATTGTAGGCTGGGTCGAAGATACTACCAGGAGATTTGTAGGCTGGGTCATGGATAATACAGTAAGACTTGTAGACAGAGTAGAGGATAATAACAGGAGATTTATAGGCTGGGTCGAGGATAATAACAGGAGATTTATTGGCTGGTTCGAGGATAGTAACTATACCTGTAGGCGGAGTGGAGAATGATAACAGAAGACTTATCAACTGCGTAGAGGATAATGACAGACCTATAGGCGAGGGTAGCAAGCGTTCTGAGAACCCCAATATTTCACCTTATGAGCTGATCCGCTGAAGCTGCAGCAGTATTAAAAGCACACAAGTAGAGCAACCTTTTCATGTACAGGTGTTCATGTCAATTTTTGACTAAGAAAACCTTATCATTGGAAATGTACGAAGTCCAAACCGCGATAAATTAATATTTCAGATCATGCACACCCTCAAATCAATGAAATGTGTGTAGCAAGTGTCAAAACCATGCAATGAAAGCGGACAGCTTCAGCAAACTTCCCATATACAGGTGTACATGTATGTACAGGAGTAATATGGTCAAGGGTAATAACAAGATACTCGTAGGTTGGACGGGGGATAATAACATGAGATTTGAAGGACGGCTAGCGGACAATACCAAGATTTGTAGGCTTGGTAGAGGATAATAACATTAGACTTATAGGCTGGGTCATGGGTAATAACTGGAGACTTGTAGGCGGAGTCTAGTGTAGTAACAGGGAAGTTGTAGGATGGAGGGGGGGCGAGGAATTTGGTTTAATGTCACACTCAAGTTTGTTTCACTCATATGGTGACAGTCAGTTTAGATGGTGGAGGAAGCCGAAGTGCCCGGAGAGAACCACCGCCTGTCGGCAAGTAACTAACAAACTTTCACACATGCATCAGCTGGGCTCGAACCCGTGCCGGTTCATTGGTGTGAGGCTAGCGATCACCAGCGAATGGCCTTCGACCACTCAGTCACCGAGGGCCCTGTAAGATGGATATGGGATAATAAGAGGATACTTATATGATGGCTAGCGCATAATAATTATTGTTAGGCTGGGTCAAGGGTAATGACAGGAGACTTGTAGTAAGTGTTGTGTAATAACCGGAGACTTATGGGCTGGATAGAAGATAATCACAGAGATTTGCAGGATGGGTCGACTATACTAACAGGAGATTTGTAAGCTGGCTAGAGCTTAATAACATTAGAATTGTAGGCTGGATCTAGGGTAACAATGTATTTGTACGCTGGGTAGAGGATCATAACAGCACACTTGTGGTCTGGGTCGAGGATAATACAATGAATCTGGTACGCTGGATAGAGGATAATAACAGGAGACAGGTGGGTCGTGGGTAATAACTGGATATTTGTAGGCTGGGTCTAGAGTAACAACAGAGTACTTGCCGGATGGGTAGAAGGTAATAACGGGAGACATAGGATGGCTAGCGGGTAATACGCGATTTGTAGGTTGGGTAGAAGATAATAACAGACTTGTATGATGGGTAGAGGAAAACAGACTTCCCGGCGGGGTGTGAATAATATCAGATTTCTAGGCTGAATTGAGGATAATAATAATGAGATTTGTGGACTGGGCGGAGAATAGTAACAGGAGGCTTTTCATGCGTGTAGGCTGGGTCAAGGACAAAATCTAGTCTGAACAAGCAGCCAGAGGATGCTAGGTCCCCCGCCAAAATGGCAGCAATATTTATAAGCGCTGTCGGTTTCAGAAGATATTCATGAGGATGGCAACAGCTACTTCACAGGCGTAAGAAGCAGAGGGGTCTTTCCACCTTCCCAGGTTTTGAGATCAACTCCGAATGGCTGACTGAATGTTGATTGCTACTGTGATATATTTTCTTTACCATGTAGCATGAACATTATGTAACCGAAATGCAACCCCAAGAGACAATTCATGGCATATTATCTGCAAACTAAATTTGACAAGAATATGAAGGCATCCTCAACCTATTGCCCAGAAACCAAATTTAGACTTTGCCACAAGGAGTCACCACCTGTAGGTGCAAACAGGCAAAACACAATCCCAAATGACATCTCATGTCATGGTATCGGCATATGAACTTTGAGACTCTGAAGAGGGGTCCTCAAGTTATTGCCGGTACTAGATGCCCACCGGTGTTCATGTTATTTGGGGCGGGTCACATGAATACAAAATTTGAAAATAATCTGATGAGCAGTTGCCAAATTATTGCCCGGAAACAAATTTTTCCACCAGGAGACGCCACCTGTAGGCAGAAGCGGGAAAAATACAATCCCAAGGAACATGGTATCGTGGGGATATCTGCATACCAAATTTGAGAAGAATCCGATGAGGGTCCTCAAGTTATTGCCCCGAAACCAAATTTAGATTTTGACACCAGGTGACGCCACCTCTAGGCGCAAGTCAGTGAAGTGCATTATCAAGCGACATCTTATGTCACGGTACATTCATACAAAATTTGAGAAGAATCCGATGGTCAGTTCTCAAGTTATTACCCGGAAACGAATTTGTGATGTTGCCACCAGGTGGCACCACCTGTGAGTGCAAGTGAGCGAAAGGCAATCCCAAGCAACAGCTCCTCCCAAACAACAGCTCCTGGCATGGTAAATGCATGCCAAATTTGAGAAGAATCCGATGAGCCGCAACGTTTCTCTTGTTACCCAGAAAGGTACAGGATATTTCAAAGAAATTCGACCAAGTGTTTCTAAGTTATCACTTGCAGCATGGAATAATGGAATGAACTCTAGTGGCGCCACCTCCGGGTGGATTTTGCTGAAACGCATCACCAACGGTGTTTTGTCGCAGGAATGCATTTACCAAATTTCGAAGAAATCCGACAAATTGTTCGAAAGTTATCGCTCGCGAAGGATTTGAACAAACATGAACGGACATGCATTAAAGATTGGAACAAGACCCAGTGGCGCCACCTAAAGGCGGATCTTGCTGAAACGTAATACCAGCGACGTCTTGTCGCAAAGAATGCAGATGCCAAATTTCGGAGGAATCCGACAAAGCATTTAGGAGTTATCGCTTACGCAGTATTTGCACGGACATGCACTAAATATTTGAACAAGACCCAGTGGCGCCACCTACAGGCGGATCTTGCTGAAACGTAATACCAACAGACGTCTTGGCGCAAAGAATGCAGATGCCAAATTTCGAAGGAATCCGACAAAGCATTCAGGAGTTATCGCTTATGAAGCAATTGCACGAACATCCACGGACATGCACTAAAGATTGGAACAAGACCCAGTGGCGCCACCTACAGGCGGATCTTGCTGAAATGTAATACCAACAGACGTCTTGTCGCAAAGAATACAGATGCCAAATTTCGGAGGAATCCGACAAAGCATTTAGGAGTTATCGCTTATGAAGCATTTGCACGAACATCCACGGACATGCACTAAAGATTGGAACAAGACCCAGTGGCGCCATCTACAGGCGGATCTTGCTGAAACGTAATACCAACAGACGTCTTGTCGAAAAGAATGCAGATGCCAAATTTCGGAGGAATCCGACAAAGCATTTAGGAATTATCGCTTACGAAGTATTTGCACGGACATGCACTAAAGATTGGAACAAGACCCAGTGGTGCCACAGTAGTATACAAAGAGTAAAATGATGTCACTTGACCTCAGAAATTTGCATATGACCTCTGTGACGTCACGCGACAGCCAATCAGAAGCGCGTATTGTGTCACATGGGGTGTGGTGGATGGGTGGGTGGTGGGTTTAAGATGGCGGCCGGTGTGAGTGAGTGCAAGTGTGGTGGATGGGTGGGTGATGGGTTTAAGATGGCGGCTGTGGTGGATGGGTGGGTGGTGGGTTTAAGATGGCGGCCGGTGTGAGTGAGTGCAAGATGGTGGTGGATGGGTGGGTGGTGGGTTTAAGATGGCGGCTGTGGTGGATGGGTGGGTGGTGGGTTTAAGATGGCGGCTTGTAGAAAAACGTATAAAAGGAGGTGATTTTTAGGGGAGGGCAGTATTCATTGCACTACCCTGCGGAGCACTCTGACTTATCTGACCTCACCAGCCTGCCTGCCTGCCTGCCTGCCTGCTTGCCTGCCTGCTTCACCTCTAGCCACCCAGCCAGCCAGCCAGCCTGTTTGCCTGTTTTGTATGAGCTGTGTAGAACCTTTTACTTTTTTTACTTTTACCAGTGCAAATTCATCAGACTTTTACACCGTAGCAGTTGCTCATCAGCCTGAGCCCATAGTCATGGCGTCATCATCATTTTTAGTGAGGCTTGGAAAGTACCGTGTTCGTCTGATTGATGAGATGCAGCATGTGGGCGAATTATGTGATTTCCTTATGGGGGAAAACATACTTCTGAAACAGCGTGTGGAAGATATCATGGCTGAGAAAACCACTTCAGCACAAAACACAGCCCTCATCGATGGTGTACTGCGCTCTACCCCCTATGCATTTCTAGCCTTCGTGGCGGGGTTGAAGATCACGGGAAATGAAGAACTAGCAGATCTACTTGAAGCCGACGTTATACAAGATGATGATATCTTAGTCATGGATACCACCGAAGAGCGTACAGTTAGCAAACGTACGCACCCAGCGTCTGGTGTACCTGCCAAACGCGCTGCACGACCCAAACGACCCCGACTAACACCTTTAGAAATACCTGAGTCAGTGCCTGAGCCTGTGAAAGAAGAAGAGGTGCAACTTCCTATGTCTGTGCAGCATATCAATAACATTATTCAGCAGGCCTACCAGGCAGCCCACAAGGACATTTGGGAGCTCTCAGCCTATTTAACTGTGAGTGTCAAAGACGAAGAAGTGCATTTTAACGCATCGGGCTTTAACGACAGACCCGGTAGGCATATTGCCATGAACTTAGACATCTGGCAAAAACTGGAGACCCTTGATTACGCCATCGATGCGGTTATTCGCGACCAGGGGAGTGACGAAGCGAAACTTTATGTGGGTGACGACATCTTTGTCAGCTGTGCCTATTTCAACGACCAGCTCCTGGTGCATATCCGTAAATGGAAAATGAGGTTAGATACGCAAGAGCGTGTTCCTTGTCCTCAGGGTGTCACCTTGAAATTAACGGCGTGGCGGAAGTTACAGAGTGTCACAGCTTCAATTCGTCAAGCTCTGGCTTACCAGGTGTCTCACTATATTTATAAGAAGTACATCGACTCAGTCCTGGATCTGATCAGACCTCAAATTCGACACTTGCGTATCCAAGCATGTGCAGGCTGTGAAAATAACAGTCCGATAAACCAGCATACGTGTGTGGACACTAGTGTACCCTCATACGCACTGATCACTGAGGCACTACAGGCCGTGACCGAGGCGCAAATTGCCCTGAGAGTGGAAGCTGCCTGCCCTCCCAAAATTCCACGTGAAGAGATTACTACCTACATCTACGTGCACCAGGGGCGGAAAGACGATGATGAGTTCAAACAAGTCTTGTTGCAGAACTATTGAACAAGTGTTATGTTGAAAAACATTTACCGTATTCCTACACGTTCATTGAAGTGGCTTGAGAGCGTATAATTGTATTAAAAATTCACAGTTTTTTACTGTTAATTGTATTAAAATTCAATACTCAGAGTTGAACACGTTCATTCTATTGTCTTGTTGTATAAATATTGAGCATTTTCAAGTTTTATTGCATTGGAACATTCAGACATTATCATCTGTCAGTCTTGCTCAAGCTGAAAATACGGCTTCTCTATCTCTTCACGTATTCCTACACTATGTTCATTTTATGTTGATTGTGCATTGAAGTGCCTTCATAGCGTATAATTGTATTAAAATTCAATACCCTGGTGAACACGTTCATTCTATTTGTGTTAATAAAAAAATAGTAGAAAATTAAAAAATGGTTGTTAGTGTTCATTTTTTTGTGCTGGTTTCAATAATTTCAGCCCGTTATCATTCGGGCTGTAATGTTGGTTTCAATAATTTCAGTCCGTTATTATTCGGGCTGTAATGTTAAAAAAAAACAAAAAAAAAAACATTTTTTTTTTTTAAATTTTAAAAAATTAAAAAAAAAAATTTTCATAGAGGAAAGGGTGAAGGGAGCTGGTGTTAATTTTTGTGTGCTTTTTCAGTTAGAAGTTTTCCCTTTCGGAAAGATGGGGTGGCTCTGAAAAGAGCCTTTTGTAAAAGTGTTACGACACTTGTTTTAGGAGAGGTAAATTCTCTTTACCCCAGCTACCTGCTTCCTACACACGGGACACTTGATCTTTAAATGCTGTTCGTCCGTTTCGGCGCAGTGGCACACGCCCCCTATACATGTTAGCGTCACCCAGCATTTTTCACATAGGCATAAATGCCCGCACGGAAATAGGGCGTACAGGCTTTCTTCCGCTGTACACACACTGCAGGTTAATTTACTTTGTTCCTTTTGTATGGTTTCTTCTTGTTTTAAAATCATAACGTCCATTTGATCAATGTCTTGTCTCATGTGATTAATCTGTTCGTTCAGGCGGGTTACCTCGGCCCAAGAGCATGGTGATGGTAGTGGTGTTGTTGTTGTTGTTGTTGTTGTTTCGACGGTAGCCGACGTCGTTATAATCGGAGTTTGAGTAGCCGTTGTATTTGCTGGAGGTCTATTACTGTTTAACCAGGGGAGTTCTTCTTCCTCATCACTTATATCCGCATCAGTTATATCCTGATCCTCTTCTTCCAGCACCACCCTCCTGATTTCTTGGTCTTGTTCTTGATTTCGTTGTCTTATCAACCTCGCATCTTCTTCCATTACCTCCCTCCGCAGCTCTTGCAGTTGTTCTTCACTTCGCCGTATCATCGTCTCGTCGGCAATAACCTGCTGAAAGCTTGTAATTATTGCCACTTCACCATTGTTATGTTCATCGCCACTCGTAATCACCTCTCTGTGTTCTCTAGGGTCTCTCGGATCGGTGAAGAGTCTTCGTCTTGTACCCATGATTGTAGTTGTGAATAAATGACAAGATACTACGCGTTATTTATAGTCTAGGCGGCTGTGGTGGATGGGTGGGTGGTGGGTTTAAGATGGCGGCTGTGGTGGATGGGTGGGTGGTGGGTTTAAGATGGCGGCTGTGGTGGATGGGTGGGTGGTGGGTTTAAGATGGCGGCCGGTGTGAGTGAGTGCAAGATGGTGGTGGATGGGTGGGTGGTGGGTTTAAGATGGCGGCCGGTGTGAGTGAGTGCAAGATGGTGGTATCTGCTAAAAAAAATTTGTGTTTTATTTTTCCAACTTTAAAACGGGGTCTCATTTTTTGCAATAAATGTGAGTTCACTGCAGCATGTTTATCGAAAAGAAAAAAAAAACTAGGAAATTTTTTCTCCATTTGACACCCCATAGCTGTACTCACATTTTTCCCTGCACACTGTATAGTGCTGTGTTACCGTTGCCCAAGCATAAAAATTTCCTAGTTTTCTTTCTTTCTTTCGATAAACCAGTTACAATTTTTAGGGTGATATTATAAGGCTGTGAGCAATATACTTGACGTATTTTTAGCCAGGAAAACCCATTTATTTCCAGTGTACCGGGTTTCTCACACTACCGTACTATAACGTTACGCGTGTAAAAATCGATAAAATTATTAAAAATAGCGGCTTAGTCTAGCGCTATCCTGCTAAATTTTTAAATGCTATCCCATGAGTTGCCTCAGTTCAACTTGAAATAAAATTTATACGTGCACTGGCATTTATTGCAAAATCACACAAGTTTAAAATTGGAAAAGAAACACAAATATTTTGTTCAGCGTAAATGTAGACCAAACAGATATAACGATTTCACTGACGTCCGCGCCTTACACTATAAATAGCGCGCAGTATTTACAATTATACCAGTGTCTACTAGACGTGCACAGTGATGGAGTCATCCCTGGCTGAAATCATGGATATTGACATATCACACTTCATCACAAATGATGATAATGAAGTACAAGTGTTCGACAACATCATTAATGTGGTACAGGACGAGCCATGGTTGGATGCTATAATGGAAGACTTATTTACACCTCAACCCCGGCACCATCCTCCAGCAGCCACACCGCTTCTTAGAGACCTCCTAGCAGCCACACCGCATCTTAGTGACTCCCCAGCAGCGACATCGGATCTTACCCCAGTCGAATACCAACGTTTTGACGACATAGACCACGTGTTAGAAACTATGTTGAAACAACAACAACAAAGCTCCCAAGCTAAAGAAAAAGCAGGAGAAACGAGACAAGAAGAAGAAGAACAAGAAGAAACGGGACAAGAAGAAACCGAAACCGAAACCGAATCCCAAACCGACACAGAAACAGAAGAAGGAGAAGGCGAAGATGAGGAGAAGAGGAAAGACTTAAAAACCACAGTACTCGAAAAAAGCAAAGACTCAACAAAAAAGAGGAAAGACGCAAGAAAAAACAGGAAAGACGCCAGAAGAAACAGGCAAGACGCCAGAATCGGTAAAAAAGACGCCAGAAGCGGTAGAAAAGACGCCAGAAGCAATAGGAATAGGCAAGAGGCAAGAAAAAACAGAAAAGACGCAAGAAAAAAGAGAATAAGAGAGAATACAAGAAAAATAAGCCAAAAAGAAAACGAAGACGTCATCCACTACGTTTCCGCAATATCAACAACAACACTGGCATCCAACACAGAACGCCAAGTAGCCTCCTATTTACACTGCGTGCAATGCTGTAACCACTTTGCTAAATACGCTATTTTCCCTTGTGGGCATCAAGCCTTGTGTGTGGCTTGTATACATCAACATGCCCAAATACCAGTGTGTGCGGACGCTTACAAACCCCTAGTGTGTGAATTCATAGCCTTGACATGCCCGGTGTGTACTGTGAGAAGAAGAAGACAACACCAACAAACCCCAACGATGTAATCGCTTACATATTTCAAAGGCCCTTTTCAGGGCCACCCCATCTTTCCGAAAGGGAAAATTTCTATCAAAAGCACAAAATAAAAAAAATAACATCAACTCCCACACACACACACACACATATAAAAACACCTACCCTGTTTCTAATCCCAAATCCCTGTGCTGGTTCAAATAAATTTCAGTCCGTTATTATTCGGGCTGTAATGTTTATTCCTTTACTGGTCGACAACAACAGTGACAAATGTCCCCCTCCTCCCCTTTTCCCCTTCCCCCTCACCCACTGGTTCAAATAAATTTCAGTCCGTTATCATTCGGGCTGTAATATTAATTACTGAGAGAGAAAAAAAATTGTAAAATTAGTAACATATCCGTTATTATTCGGGCTGTAATGTTTATTCCTTTACTGGTCGACAACAACAGTGACAAATGTCCCCCTCCTCCCCTTTTCCCCTTCCCCCTCACCCACTGGTTCAAATAAATTTCAGTCCGTTATCATTCGGGCTGTAATATTAATTACTGAGAGAGAAAAAAAATTGTAAAATTAGTAACATGTCGCACAGGGTGGCCAACGACAAAAACATCTCCCTCCCCCCATCCCCCTTCTCCCCCTTTCCCCTCTTTTCTAGTCCCCTGGCCCTGTGCTGGTTCAAATAAATTTCAGTCCGTTATGATTCGGGCTGTAATATTAATTACTGAGACAGAAAAAGAAAAAAAACCTGTGTTTTTAAGAGAGAGATTGGTCCTGACAAGGACCGTTAATATCGGGCAGGGATTGTTTTTTGGTGTTGCAGTTTGCTAATAGAATAAAGAGGGATAATGTGGGACCTGTGCTTTGAAATTTGTGCCAAGTTATTAGAAGCTCTCTTTCGATAGCATTGGTTGGCCCTGATAAGGGCCGTTAGAGTTCAATTTGATCACCCTGTTTTCTTCAGGAGGGAGTTTTCTTGTCTACTCCCCTCACATCTTGCTCACAGAGAAATAGCTATAGGGTGTTAACGTGTATTTATAAACACCTTCTTCTTCTTCTTGTGGAGTGATGGGCATGTCCTGGAGGAAATTGGCGGCAGCTATTGTCTGTTGTTGTTGACCCTCTTCGTCCTGTTCTTCGAAAATGATGGTGGGGAGGTCTTGCAGAGGAAAATCCACGGGCGCTGTTGATGATGATGATGATGGTATATTTTCATCCACATAGTCGTCCGGCTGGACTGCTGGCTCTTCTTGTGGACGAGGGGCCAGCAGCGGAGGAGGGGGAGGGTTCATCTCTCTCTGCATGGTGGTCTGTAATAATTTCAACCACCCCTCCTCGCTGATGGTTCTCGATGAATTAATAAGTCTTCGTAAATTCTCCGCTGTTCCGCCTCCTCCCGATACACTGTCTTCGTTCTTGTTGAGTGTCGCACTCCATTCTGTAAATTCTGTCAACCAGAACTGTTTAACGGCGTCCAGCATCGCCTTCTTCTGGCGTCTTGATATCGCTCTCTCTCGCCGGCGGGAGGCCTTGGTGGTGGACATTGTTGCTATTCCGTGGCTGCTCATTTTCTTCTCTGATGTGATCTGTCAGTGAAAGGTTTTGGAATGGTCCGCATCAAGCTGGGCGCTAGCTTATATAAAAATTGCGCGGACGTCAGCGAAATCGTTCTATCTGTTTGGTCTATATATTTACGCTGAACAAAATATTTGTGTTTCTTTTCCAATTTTAAACTTGTGTGATTTTACAATAAATGTCAGTGCACGTATAAATTTGATTTCAAGTTGAACTGAGGCAACTCATGGGATAGCATTTAAAAATTTAGCAGGATAGCGCTATACTAAGCCGCTATTTTTAATAATTTTATCGATTTTTACACGTGTAACGTTATAGTACGGTAGTGTGGAAAACCCGATACACTGGAAATAAATGGGTTTTCCTGGCTAAAAATACGTCAAGTATATTGCTCACAGCCTTATAATATCACCCTAAAAATTGTAACTGGCTTATCGAGAGAAAACTATAAAAACTATAGAAAAAAATAGCCTTCGTTTCAGTGCAAGAAGGCCAACGTGCAGAGTTCCCAATCATTTTGGTGCGCTGTGGATGACGCCATCTAGCGGCCGTCACAGGCACTGAGAATGGAATGTCTATCGGCTTGAAAGGGGTCATCTGCTAATAACCAATAGGCCGGTGAAGCATTTTGGAGACGATTTCAATGTTGCCTTCTCTCCCACCTGTGCGCGAATTCTTAATTGTTACAGTCCAGGCACAAATGACACGCAGATGTAGCGTCGCAAAATGTTCTGAAGTATATTTATCTTGGAGCGCGCGCCTACAAAATTGCATTGTAATCTGAATTTAATTATTTTCTAGAACAAGGTACGATACGATACGAATTTTATTACGATGAAATATTTTTTTTTTACTCACGAGTCATTAGCAAGAATCCATATATACACATTTGCCTGGACGGTGTTTTGTCATTCACCACTATGGCAGCGCACGGAACGGAGCTCGCCTTCTTCCAACTCACGTCTGATGTCATTCTCATCGTCTATGACCATGAACTGCAGCTCATCGAAGAACATCCCCGAGAAGTAAAGCTATGTTTAAGCCTACCAGGCTGGACTCTATTGACACGGTTGTTACAGGGAAAAGAGCCCGAAGTCGATTTCATGCACGTGGGAGTCGGTGTTTACCTGCGAAGTGGTAGAGATGATTCTTTTTTTCCCCGGTTAGAACAGTGTGGTGGTACCGCTATCCTACTCCGGCCGGCATTATGGCAGGCGTTGAAAGCTATTATCACCGACGTCCACGACGTACTCTACCCTGAGGCCAACTCTGTAGCCACG
>JAVTVY010028664.1:0-13351 GCA_036873755.1 Hanleya hanleyi
GTCGTTTGGATTTCACTGATGTTGGTCGTCTAAGGTAAGATTTGTCTTTATTTCGCAAAGATTTTCTGAAGTTAATGTCGTAGAATATTTGTAAGATGTTTATCTAGCCACAGCAGAGCTAAAAGCCGGACGAACTCCGAGAAAATCGAGTCCACACATAAAATATGTGGGGAATCTGCACCGTTGTTCGCTAATGGGCCCAATGCGAGCGACGTTCATGATTGAACTAAAAAATCTCATGACAATTACAATTTACATGCACCGGTATATATGGACAAAGCATTTTAATGTAAAAAACTTACGTCAGCACAAATTATATAAAAAAAAATAATATGAACAATTAACGTAGCGTCTATGCTGCAAATTTGGGATGATATTTGATTCATCCCCATTTTGAGTAGCTCCGGTGTAGCCTTCTTCCATACTACGTGAGAACAACGCTACGGCTGCAAGCCAGTCACCAGATCGAGTTGTTGGGAAATTGCCGTACGGGCAATATTTGCCGAACCAATTGACCATAACCAATAAAATAATTCGATTCTATGTCCATTTACCTTTCATAATAATCCTTGTTTATGAGTGACCGTCCGTTTTTAGCTTGGCAAGAGATCGAAACTCTGACGAGGGGGGGGTAAAACTGTCCACATCGCCGCCATCTTTACATCGATAAGTTTTACATGGACAGTATAACCCCCTCGTCCGAGTTTCGATCTCTTGCCAAGCTAAAAACGGACGGTCACTCATAAACAAGGATTTTTATGAAAGGTAAAGTGGACATAGAATCGAATTATTTTATTGGTTATGGTCAATTGGTTCGGCAAATATTGCCCGTACGGCAATTTCCCAACAACTCGATCTGGTGACTGGCTTGCAGCCGTAGCGTTGTTCTCACGTAGTATGGAACAAGGCTACACCGGAGCTACATTTTGAGAAGTGCTTCCGACTCTTCCCCATGGTAATCCAGGTCGGGCAGATTTCCCTCAACGGTAAAATAAATGAATTATCCAGCTTGATCTTTCAAAAACGAAATCAGTAGCCGGCTTTAGAACAGATGCGCATAACACCATCTAAATTCAGGATGACACTTGTAAGTGAAAAAACCGGAATCCTTCCATTTACATTTTTCTGTATTTTCCTTCTATTATGCGTGATACTAACAGTTGAAATTTTACAATCAAATGCAGACAATGTGAAAGCTATAAATTATAGAGCCTTTTCCGTCTTTCTTGTCCGAAATCCCTAAATTTTCGATCGGTCTCTTGCCACCATGGATATGTATAAATTCTAAGATAGTTAACTATTTATGTTTTTGAAAGATCAAGCTCTATATTGTTTATCTCTTTTGTCATCATTTATGGAATTAAAGCAGCTGGACGGAGAACTAAATATCTAGGAAAGTTTATGAATAGGCTTTATATCCATATACGAGCGAAAATTTTACGGTAGACCACATTGACTCGAGATGTAGATATCTGCCTGACCTGATCCAGGACGTCAGCTGTAGAAATTTTGCGACAAGAATTTCCGATTCGACGGCTAAACCCTACGTTGTAAATATCACAAAATCAGTAGGATTTAGCTTGTTAATCTACCCTCCCCCCCTTCCTCATTTCAAATACTTAAATATGTGCATATAGCATATATATATGGCTTTTTATATTTCATATTTTATATTTCATTATCAGACACTCTTTTGTTCCCTGTACAGCATTCTAGCTATCTTTTGATTTCATTATAAAGTATTTTTCTGCATTCTTATGAAAATTTCTTTCATTTTATTCAGTTAAATGCAGTCCCCTCATGATCAGTTAGCCACTGGAAACAGCAAAGCTGAAGCTAATGTCGAAACAAAGGTAACTTTGCCTCATCAGTTTTTAACATTATGTAACTCAGTAACTGTTAAATGGGGAATATTTTGCTGCAGCATTTATCCTAATTGAGGGGGCTGATTGTGAAAATATTTTACTTCTTCCAGCGGTGCATGGTTGGGTGGGTACAGGTTCCTGTTGCTTCAATGCTTTTGGCTGAGAAGCAACAGAAACTTGATAATGTGATGTCTAGTACTGTAATATCACTTGTCTTTATTGCACCATGTAAGTGTCCTGTCTGTGTCTTGTGTGCTGTTCTCAGTGTTTTATAGGGTGGATGGAGCCTGTCTGGTTCTATGCTGCTTCAAAGATCTCCATAAAGCAGATCTCTATGCTGCTACCATAGCTAAAGAAGATTAAATAGGCATGATCCAGATGCAGGATGTTAGTCAGGATATGCATTGGAGTCTGATTTTATTGAAGTCTCCGTATATGATTGTAGTTAAATTTGTAATGAAAAAAACAAGAACAAAAAAAACAAGTAAATTTACCAAAGTTATACTAGCTGGTTATTTCAACATCAATAGGAAATGGAATAAGTCTGCTAAATCGTGTGACTCCAGCTAGGTTGCTTGCATGTGCTCTTGCCGACAAATAATTAATATTACAATTGATCTCAGGACCTGCAATAAATGCAGCAAATGAAAAACTTTATTGGCTCAATCTGTTTTTGTTGCAGTTGTACCAGATCTGGCTGAGAGGGTGAAAGTGGGCTATCAACTCTACAAAACATGCGTAATAGAATGAAACTGCATTATTAACGTGAGTGGGCATTTTTTGAGCATGAACTACTCTAAACTGTAGATAGGATGTTGATACCTTGAACTGTTTGGGTGCCATGGGGGGGGGGGGGGGGTATACATAATCGTTATTACATGGGCCTCAAAGAGCAAAATTTTAAAAAGATAATCTTGTTGACAAACAATGGTATTGTGATGTAGCCACTTCCCTCTGGAATATTCTTCTCCTTGCCACAGACAGTGGCATACACTCTTGTCTAATTCATGCACCCTAACCTTCCCCCCCACTCCCCGCACACTCAGGCCAATATTTTAGTTTTCCATTTAGTTTGCCATTTCTGTCCTTAGATGGTTGACAAACTCATAACTTTATTCCTTTCATTTGTTGCAGAGCCTCTGTGTCAGTATGGACAGCAGCCTCGCCATTCCATCATTTTCAAATCCTCTGCACTTGCAGTCCCCTCAATTAGCAATGCCAAGGTAAATGGCATAGCGAAAATAACTTCACCTCAACAACGTATTGTGTTAAATGCTGGTTCGATTTTTACCGGGGCAGGTTCTCATCACCGTTGGGGCTGCATCTGTATACAAGAGATATTTTTTGCGGCGGCATTTATGTAGAAAAATTTCTGCGATTCTCAGTGGTTTGTGACATTCACAATTGAAAAGTAAAATCTGTCATTGTGAGTTTTGTGCATTGCCGCTGTGCATGTTATTGTATACCTTACTCAAATTCAATTTATTGATGGAATACAGGTTTCACAATTATACTTTGGTTTCTCTCGTTATTTTAAATTACACCATAATACAAGTTCCCTTAGCCTCATATATTGTGATGGATAATGCTGGATATTCACTTCCAGGATAATCATCTGGAAATATAGTGCAGAATTGATATGATGATTATGCTGGATATCCAATATCCTGGATTTTGGCATCCTTGAGTATAGGATACCAGGATAATCCGCAGAACGGATTGTTCTTGCTATCCAGATCGAAAGATAAATGTTGATACACATGGAAGCCAACGATTATGTGGAGAGTTAATTGTATATAATACATCCTGAAATGGCGGTTTCTATGAAAGTGATTCATTGATTGTGGCCAAACTTGACGTCGTGGCATTCAGCATGTCACAGATAGGCACACAGGGGATGCCAGAGATACGTTGTTCTGAGCATACTAATTAGCTAAATATTAGATATTTAGATATACAAGTCAGGCTAATTAATAATTATTACTCATGTCACAATTCTCTTGTAGACCCCGCTTTATTCTAGGTGGCCATTCGTGAGACTTCTAAGGTATGGGCAGTCAGGGCTGTTACATGTCATGACCTCCTACTGGAAAAATGGCTGCTGTCGTAAATTGTGGTTTAGCCACAGAGCCTTTGGACTAAAACCATCCGCTAATTACAGGAATAAATAATTACTACAATCTTGCAATAGTTAGCATCAGAAAAATGGATACATTTATGCCATTAAATCAGTAATTTATTACAGGCCATTAAACTCTGTGCCATTAAAAACCCATGACATTTGTCTACCCCATTAACATTTATTAATGGCACCCTTAATTTGGATGCAAATAATGGCATTTTAATGGGTTATTGACCCATTAACATTTTTAATGGTAAAAATACCATTAAATATAAACCATTAAAATACCATTAATTATGACCATTAACTTTTTGGAATAGCTTGTGGAATTTAATGGGTGTGGTCGAAGCTTAATGGGGGATTCATCCCCTTAAAATGGATGCAATTAATGGCAATTTAATGGCCAAAGTTAATGGTTCTTTAATGGTGTTTTAATGGTTGAGGTTAATGGTGTGTTAATTGTATGTTAATGGCCAGTTGTGCAGTAGTGTATACAGAATGAAGTATATTTGATCACTTCAATCTCAACTGGTGCCCATAGTTCAGGAGAAAACATGAGAAAATGATCATCAAAATAACTGTTAGGGCATGCTGTTACGACGACAGCGGAGCGCGATGCATGGCTTGGTTAACAAAATTTCAACATCACAATGTAAATGAATCTAAGATGCTTCTATTCTGAAAACAACACGCCTGAGTTGACCAAATTTGCCCATTTTGAGGATGATTACATCTATAATGTTTTGTTCAATCACGCTGAAATATCACTAAAAACTGTCAAATCTGAACGAAATTTCACTGAACTTATGGTGAAATTTCAGAAAAATTATTACTTAAAAGAGTTGGTTAAAACCTGAATGAAATTTCAGTGAAAGGGCCGTGGTTTCAATCCCCAGGAAACGGTCCATACATACTGCGCCCTAAAACGCATCCGACCTGCCAGGCTCAGCCATACTGCGCACTGACACGCTGATTTTTCTCAGGCCACTCAAAGAAAATAATTTGTTGGAGTGAACTGTGTTGTATTTACATGCAACATACAGTTGCTATTAGCAAGACTATTCTGGTATGTTCTTAATCGAATATAAACAGATCAAATATTCAAGTGTCAGCACAAGGAGGTTACTTCCTCTGTGACATCACCACAGAGAGCGGAGTAATTATTTCTGTTTAGTCCATTGTTTCTGTAGTAAGTGTAGTGCTCAACAGTAATTTTACCGGCTTGGCCTGATACGCCTTAACCTGGTTAGGAACATTATCTTCCTCACGGTATCGGTTTCGGAGCCTCTAAGAACTCAACCCCAATAATACTGATAACGAAATACCATCGATAACATACCATCATAACCTGTTTTATTTTTTGTGCCTCTTGAGCTAGGGGGCTGAAACTTACCACACTATACCTTGGGTCAAGCTCTACCAGAAAATTTAAAACTATCCAAGATAGCCGCTTTGATGACGCCACAGTGACGTCGTTTTCAAAAACGGCATTTTCTGGTCGTTTTTTCGGTCAGATTTTGCGACTTTTTTATTTGTGCAATTTCTCCGCAAAACTGCATGCTAAATTAGTAAATATTAATTTGACGTGAAATAAATAGCTTTGTCAACTTTTCATAGCGGAAAATCAGAAATTTTGAAGCAAAATGACGAAAACATAACTTTTCTGGTACTCCGCACGTCCGCCATATTGAAATTCCCCATAATTCTCTGCTCGAGAGGTTATGCAAATAGGCTCAAAATGACACCAATATGATGAACTATAAAGTCACGGAGTGTCAGCTTTCAATTTCTTGCCGTTCCGGAATTAGCGCAGAGAGTTTGGTAGAGCGGGGGGTCTAGTGTGCAAGCCCCCTCCTCCCCACCCCAGGCCTGGAAGGGTTAAAAGGTCATCATGTGTCCCTGAAGGCGAACGTGACCTCAGCAACAGTTGATATGGTGGCCCATATTCGCCACCTTATCTTACAAGTCATGGACGTGGAAGTCACAAGAAGTCCAATGTATCGGTGAAGAACAACGGGAAATTTAACATTCTAATACGGGAATCATGGGTAAGTATGCCTACAAATTATGTAAAATAATATAAGGAATGCTCCGAATGTACTTCCTTAGAGAAGTATCTAACAGAAGGCGGATCTAATCTAGCGCGTCTCCTTCGTCAAATTGAAGGCCGTTATATACGGGCAAATATTTCAAGTCTGGATAAGTGAAGTGTCCGTGTAGATAAGCAACAAGTTTCCCTCGTCGTGGGGCCATAATAGCCATGAACGACGGAAGTCCACCTGACGAGTAAATAAGGGAAGTTGATGAGCGGCATGGAAGACTCACACGCCTAAAAATGTGACAATTTATCATGTTCGCTATCAACTCGGCGAAGTTTCCTTGTTCCCTTGTTCAAATGTCAAGACAAAAAAGCTAGCACGCTCAGCTTTTGAACAAGTGGGAATTCACGAGGAAAGGTTGACACTATGTCCTTTCTACACGATCCCTTTTTCTTGTCATGGACAAATTGTCATGTAAAACTTGCCCGTGTATAAAGGGGTTGAGGCTCGACAACAAATTTATTCTATCGTACACTTTTGAGATATTCGAGTATTTTCAAAATATCAAAATTTTCAAAATATCACATTCGGGCATATCTCGAGATATTTTTTTCAGATTCTCACAGCGTTGATGCGAATTTCAATTCCTCTTTAGACCGCCGGCAATTGAAGGCAGTCAGCATCAGCGCATCTGAAACTCACGTGACGCAACTCACGCAGTCTCACGATATATCCAGAACAGATATAGACTGGCCGCTCCGAAACTGATGACGGGGCGAGTGCATTATAACACTTTTCGGAAAGTGTTTGATCTCCCCTTAATAACTACCGATCTTTAGGTTGGACAATGAAAAGCTGCTCCCGAGAAGTAGTCGTCTCGATTTCACCAAAGGCACGCGGCAATTATTTTGAATGATAGATTATTGCAAAACATTTGTTTGAAAAACTATTATGTTCATATTTTCTACATGAACCGAAGAATCTTAATATATGCACATGCATTAGAAAGTTATTTTTCTAGAAAAATAGGATATTTAATTACTAAAATTAATCACGAGGGCCTTTGATACTTACCGGAAGTGAATGAATGAATGAATGAATGAATGAATTTTATTCACCAATAATATATGGGTATAATAACATGTAGGTTGACAAAATAATAGCGGGAATAAAGCCCCAGGGGGCTTGTTCTATCCCAGTTAGGAATATAATTATAAGTATCTGAATATAGGGAGAATGCGAACGGTGAATTAAAATTTTTTTTAAAACTTTGGGCATACAATCTAGAAATTATCATCGAGAAACGGGTAAAACTTCGAGTAAATAAGATTTAAGCTTAGACCTGAATAGTGATGAAGATTTTATGGTTTTGAGAACTGAGGGTAACTTGTTCCATTCCCGTGGCCCCGTGACTCCAATTGTATAATACGAAAGATTAGAGGAATAGAAAGGTCTACATGTATATAAATTTACTTCTTGGTTCCTTGTGGGATAGCGGTGTACTTCAGACAGTTTTGTAAAATAGTTACGGAAAAGAACCGGCATTGTTTCAGGGGGATACAAACACTTTTGAACCAGGTTTAAACAGGAATATAAATTCAGATCGTGCAGAGGGGTGATTTTTAGATGAGTGAATAGTGGTTGAGTATGCTCGCGTTTCTGCGATAGAGTAATAACTCTGAGGACACGCTTCTGGAGCAATATTAACGGTTTCAGATGAGTCATATATGTGTTTCCCCAGAGGATGTTACAGTAGGATAGGTATGGGTATATCATCGAATAATATAAGATATGTAGTGTTTTCTTATTTACTGAGTTTTTGATAAAGTTAATAACCCCAGTGTTTCTTGCCACCTTCTTGCAAATGTAGTCAATATGGTTTGTCCAGTTTAGTTTATTGTTGAAGAAAACTCCGAGGAATTTGAAACTATTTACTAATTCAATCTCTTCACCGGATATAAATAGCTGTGGCACGTGCCGCAGGCGCTGCTTGGTGGGATTTATTATCATGAACTTGGTTTTCTTTACGTTTAGTGATAGTCGATTGGCACAAAACCAGATATATAGTTTTTCCAATTCCTGTGACATAACAGTGACAGCACTGTCGAGGTGTTTAGAAGTATAAACAACACTGGTGTCATCAGCAAAAAGAATGACCTTAAGTAAATCAGTGGCATTATTAATGTCATTAATATATAGTAAAAATAGAAGAGGTCCAAGGATAGATCCTTGGGGTACTCCACAAGTGATATTCATGGAACAAGAAAGCATACTGTTATAGTAGACACATTGTGATCTGTTAGATAAATAGCTTCTGAACCACTTATTTGCTGTGTCGCGAAAACCATAATGGTGTAGCTTAGTGAGCAGTATGTCGTGATTGACAGTGTCGAAAGCTTTGGAAAGATCCAAGAAAGTAACTGTACTATATTCTCTAGATTCCTTGGCAGTGACCAATATATCATACAGAGAAATCGCCGCGTGAGAGGTTGAATGATTAGATCTAAATCCATACTGAGTGTCAGATATAATATTGTTTTTCTCTAAGAAATCTGCCATCCTTTTTATTGCGAGTTTCTCAATAATTTTACTTAGAGCTGGTAATACAGATATTGGTCTATAATTAGAAAAAAGGTTGGTTTCACCCGATTTGAATATTGGAGTCACTTTGGCTGATTTAAGAGAATCTGGGACAATACCCGATCTAAAAGACAAGTTCGTAATGTGTGCAAGTGGAGCAGAGACAGATTTGGCGACGAGTTTGACGAGAGACATAGAAATACTGTCCAAACCCGGTGAGGCCGACTTCGAAGTCATAATGATGTTCTGAACATCAATGGAAGTTGTTGGGGTAAATTCAAAATTTTCGGGAGTAGAGGGACCGAGAAATTCACAGAAGCTTGGAGGGGACTGTAGGGATATTAGAGTTCAGGGTGGAAGCCACGGTGCTGAAATACTCATTAAATTTATCTACTATGCTTTGACTATCTGTGATTTCATTCCCATCGACAATAAACGATTTAGATATGGATGTGTCTTTCTTGCGATTCATTAGCTGGCTGAGAGTTTTCCATGTACTTTTTATATCCTGGTTGGATTCATTAAACTTTTGTTCGAAGTAATTTTTTTGGCCAGGCGAATACTGTGGATCAGTTTATTCCTATAAGTTCTGTACTCTTTATGTGAGGTTTCGTCCCGAGAAGCGAGATATTCGCGATAGAGTCTGTTTTTTTCATGGATGGAAGTAAGAATCCCATAAGTGATCCAAGGTTTGATAATCCGCTTAGGAGAGACTTCAAAAGTTGCATACGGAAAACACTCGTTATATATGGAGTCAAACTTTGTGAGGAAATTATCTAGAGCACTGACAACATTGCTTTCTTGGATAACATTGTCCCAAGCGGTGTCATTTATTACCTGTCTAAAAGTATCTTTAAGTTCAGGAGTGACTCGCCGGTAGGATATAGTTTTTGTGGAGGGTGTGCAGATGGGAGAAGATTTTAGTATGTGGAAGATGGGAAAGTGATCAGTGATGTCGGTTAAAAATATCCCAGATAGTAAGTTATCTTCGTGAAAGTTTATGAATATGTTATCTATTAATGTTGCTGTGTGTGACTTAACTCTGGTAGGTTTAGTTATTTTGGGGAAGAAATAGTAGGATTTCAGAAGGTCAAGGAATTCTTTTGATGGTGTATGAACATCAGTTTTGAAGAGATCGATATTAAAATCTCCCATCAGGATGCACTTATGCTTTTCAATGTCAGATGTTTTCATGATATCAGCTAAATGGTGGTTGAAAATGTTCAAGCTCTTGCCAGGCGGTCGATAAAATATACCAATAATGTATTTGGTATTATCAAAATCAATTTCGAGAAACAGTGATTCAAATTCGCCATTGTCATCACAGGATGACAGGTCATCGCGAACTTTGCAAGATTGAATGGTATCCTTAACATATAGAATGAGACCGCCACCCTTTCTTTTAGTTCGTGAGGAAGGGAAAGGTTTATATCCAAGTATATCGAATAGACGTTCAGTCACAGGATCCAGCCAGCTTTCAGAAAATCCCAGGATAGAAAATTGGTGATTCAGATTTTGAATGAATCCAGTAATTTCAGAAAAATGTTTTCTTAGACTCCTAGCATTTAGGTGTAAACACGATAAAGACCCACTGTTATTTGCGTTGTTTACTTCTGGCTCTTCTGCAAAAGATGTTTCCGTAAAATAGTTGGACTGATGGGAGTTAATATTCTGCCAGTGAGAAATTTCATATTCATTGTCATCTGTATGCGTTTTACAATGATCTAAATCATTTAATTCGATTGGATTGAAACATTTGTTGCTTAGAAATGAAAGGTCTATTTCGGAATGAGTGACGGAGTTTAGTTCAAATTCTACCGGGAGAATGTTTTCATTGGAGAACGGTGGGAACCATGTTGGGCCAGGGAATGGAAAATCTTCATTACATTCATGATATCGATGTATCATGCCGCTATGTTCATGTATGAATAAATCAATGGTATCTATGTATCATGCCGCTATGTTCATGTATGAATAAATCAATGTGATCGATGTATCATATCGCTATGTTCATGTATCAATATATCCCCAATGTTATAGATGTATCCTACCGCTATGTTCATGTATCAATAGATCAATGTTATCGATGTATCATACCGTTATGTTCATGTATCAATAGATCCCCAATGTTACCGATGTATCCTACCGCTATGTTCATGTGTCAATATATCCCCAATGTTATAGATGTATCATACCGCTATGTTCATGTATCAATAGATCAATGGTATCGATGTATCATACCGTTATGTTCATGTATCAATAGATCCCCAATGTTATCGATGTATCCTACCGCTATGTTCATGTATCAATAGATCCCCAATGTTATAGATGTATCATACCGCTATGTTCATGTATCAATAGATCAATGGTATCGATGTATCATACCGTTATGTTCATGTATCAATAGATCTCCAATGTTATCGATATATCCTACCGCTATGTTCATGTATCAATAGATCCCCAATGTTATAGATGTATCCTACCGTTATGTTCATGTATCAATATATCCCCAATGTTATCGATGTATCATACCGTTATGTTCATGTATCAATAGATCCCCAATGTTATCGATGTATCATATCGCTATGTTCATGTATGAATATATCAATGGTATCGATGTATCATACCGTTATGTTCATGTATCAATAGATCCCCAATGTTATAGATGTATCATACCGCTATGTTCATGTATCAATAGATCAATGGTATCGATGTATCATACCGTTATGTTCATGTATCAATAGATCCCCAATGTTATAGATGTATCATACCGTTATGTTCATGTATCAATAGATCCCCAATGTTATCGATGTATCGTACCGCTATGTTCATGTACCAATATATCCCCAATGTTATCGATGTATCATACCGCTATGTTCATGTATCAATAGATCCCCAATGTTATCGATGTATCATATCGCTATGTTCATGTATCAATAGATCCCCAAAGTTATCGATGTACCATACCGCTATGTTCATGTATGAATAAATCAATGTTATCTATGTATCATACCGCTATGTTCATGTATCAATAGATCAATGTTATCGATGTATCATACCGCTATGTTCATGTTTCAATAGATCAATGTTATCGATGTATCATACCGCAATGTTCATGTATCAATAGATCAATGTTATCGATGTATCATACCGCTATGTTCATGTTTCAATAGATCAATGTTATCGATGTATCATACCGCTATGTTCATGTTTCAATAGATCAATGTTATCGTGTATCATACCGCTATGTTCATGTATCAATAGATCAATGTTATCTATGTATCATACCGCTATGTTCATGTATCAATAGATCAATGTTATCGATGTATCATACCGCTATGTTCATGTATCAATAGATCAATGTTATCGATGTATCATATCGCTATGTTCATGTATCAATAGATCCCCAATGTTATCGATGTATCATACCGCTATGTTCATGTATCAATAGATCAATGTTATCGATGTATCATACCGCTATGTTCATGTATCAATAGATCAATGTTATCGATGTATCATACCGCTATGTTCATGTATCAATAGATCAATGTTATCTATGTATCATACCGCTATGTTCATGTATCAATAGATCCCCAATGTTATCGATGTATCATGCCGCTATGTTCATGTATCAATAGATCCCCAATGTTATCGATGTATCATACCGCTATGTTCATGTATCAATATATCCCCAATGTTATCGATGTATCATGCCGCTATGTTCATGTATCAATAGATCCCCAATGTTATCGATGTATCATACCGCTATGTTCATGTATCAATATATCCCCAATGTTATCGATGTATCATGCCGCTATGTTCATGTATCAATAGATCCCCAATGTTATCGATGTATCATACCGCTATGTTCATGTATCAATAGATCCCCAATGTTATCGATGTATCATGCCGCTATGTTCATGTATCAATAGATCCCCAATGTTATCGATGTATCATACCGCTATGTTCATGTATCAATATATCCCCAATGTTATCGATGTATCATGCCGCTATGTTCATGTATCAATAGATTCCCAATGTTATCGATGTATCATACCGCTATGTTCATGTATCAATAGATCGATGTTATCGATGTATCATACCGCTATGTTCATGTATCAATAGATCAATGTTATCGATGTATCATACCGCTATGTTCATGTATCAATAGATCAATGTTATCGATGTATCATACCGCTATGTTCATGTATCAATAGATCAATGTTATCGATGTATCATACCGCTATGTTCATGTATCAATAGATCAATGTTATCGATGTATCATACCGCTATGCTCATGTATCAATAGATCAATGCTACCGATGTATCATACCGCTATGTTCATGTATCAATAGATCAATGTTATCGATGTATCATACCGCTATGTTCATGTATCAATAGATCAATGTTATCGATGTATCATACCGCTATGTTCATGTATCAATAGATCAATGTTATCGATGTATCATATCGCTATGTTCATGTATCAATAGATCAATGTTACCGATGTATCATACCGCTATGTTCATGTATCAATAGATCAATGTTATCGATGTATCATACCGCTATGTTCATGTATCAATAGATCAATGTTATCGATGTATCATATCGCTATGTTCATGTATCAATAGATCAATGTTACCGATGTATCATACCGTTATGTTCATGTATCAATAGATCAATGTTATCGATGTATCATACCGCTATGTTCATGTATCAATAGATCAATGTTATCGATGTATCAT
>JAVTVY010028665.1:0-12873 GCA_036873755.1 Hanleya hanleyi
AATATTCTTATAACAAATAAAATTAACTTGATGGTGATTTTTTGAACTTATTCACATCTCAATAGTTTAAAAACTGTACCAAAACATGAATGGATACCCTTTCCTAATGTATGTTTTACTATAACATAATATACATATTTAATTACACTATTTATATTACTATCACCTTAATTAACCTAGAAATTCTCGGCTGGAGGGCTAAGCTGTTCTGGGTTATCGCCATGCGCCCATTCACACCTCCATGAAGCCTGTGCCGTAATCATTCTGATAATGCAATCAACGACGAACTCAAATCCACTTATGACCTGTACCCGGTATTTACAAAACAAGATATTGTGACTATCATCCTGTATTGTTTATACCAAGTTGCATGAATATATGAGGAAATTATCGAAAGTATGAAGAGAATGACTGAACATTAATACATTGTCGACTCACACGATTATTGAATAAACATGTAATTTTGTCATTTACGCTTCGCCAGAGTAAATCTGAGCGCGAACGTCACAGGAAGCATGGTACAGGTATATGTATAGATATTTCCAGCATACGCCCTACTTCGGCTTGTAGGAGACTATAGATCGTGAATCATATATATTATTCGGTTATCTTGCGCATTTATGCAGCATAGTATAGTAATATAGGTTTTTCCATCGACAAATCCGCAATCAACATTACATGTAGTTCCCAGTTCGCGGATAGAGCGGCGTACGACGGCAACACGGCCTATGTGTCAAATATCACTCCGCCTCGCGATTCTCTCGCGCCTTGAAAAAAACGATTCTCTCGCGATTGAAGATTCGCGATCAAGAACGGATCGCGCATGGGTAAACGATTCAAAAACGATATCGCGAGAGAATGGTTTTTTCCAGAAAAAGTTCAATCGTTTTTTCTCATTTTTTTTCTCGATATCCTCGCGACTGATTCGCGACTGATCGTTTTTCAATCGAAAAAATTGAAGAAAAATCGCGACTGAAGAAAAAACGATTAATGGAAGCGATCCCTTATATATTTATTTATTTATATATTTAGCGCTGGAAAAGATATTCAATACACAACGTAATGTACCGCGAGAATCGAATAAAACATTGAGTTGATGGGCCGCGAAATCCGAATGGGAAGCGGCCCTTAAACTACAATTTCAATCAATCAATCAATCAAAAGCACTCCCCCATGTTGGTTTTTTGCTCCTCCTATCTCCGGAACGACAAAAAATGAGACCTGAAACTTCGTGACCTTTTAGATTATCATATTGGGATCATTTTGAGCCTATCAGCAGGGGATCATAGGTAAATTCGAAATGGCGGCCATATGGGGAACCAGAAAAGTGATTTTTTTCGTCATATTTCTTCAAATTTTTGCTTTTCTGTATGGAAAAATGGGTAAAACGAAGAAAAAACAAAAATAAAAAATCGAAATTTCTGACCGAAATATCGTCCAAAAATGCTTTTTTTTGGAAATGACGTGACAGTGACGTCATCATGGCGGCCATGTTGAATTTTTTTAACATTTTCTTGCAGAGCTTGATCCAAATATTTAGTGTAGTAAGTTTTATCTCTCTATTCTTAGCGATAGCGAAAATATATAGCTTTCCCTCAGGCTGCGGTACACCCCAAATCGCCCAAGCCAGGTAGAGTTAAAGAATAAACTAAACAGTGAGTAGGTCTGCTGAAATCCTCTTAGGCGAGCGGCGACTTGCAAAAAAACACCTTATTTTAGGAGTAAAATGCCCCCCCCCCCCGTACACACGGCCACATCCTATGTCATTTGGAAGCTTATTTAACCCTATCTGGCCTGGGCGATTTGGGGTGTATCGCAGCCTGGTGGGGGGCGGAAAGTGCCCCCAATATATTTTCGCTACCACTAAGGCTAGAGCGCTGAAACTTACCACACAGTATATTTGATTCAATCTCTACCGGGAAATGTAAGAAAATCCAAGATGGCCGCCAGGATGACGTCACAGTGACGTCATGTTCTCGGAAGCCATTTTTCGGCCTTTTGGGGGTCGATTTTTCGAAATTTTCATTTTTCCGATTTTTCTCTCGAAAAAAATCAAATAAAATACAGGATAATTAGTTTTGTATGAATAAAATACTTTCAAGGCCTTTTAGGCAAGGAAAATGTGCAGAAATGGAGCGAAAAGATTGAAAAACACGACTTTCGCCGATACCACATGGCCGCCATTTTGAATTTGCCCATGATCCTCTGCTCGGGGGTATATGAAAATAAGCTCAAAATGACCCCAATAAGATAAGCTTAAAAGTCACCAAGTTTCAGCCTCCTAGGTTTTGTCGTTTCGGAGCAGCAGAGAATAGTTCACTAGGGGGGCACTCCCCCCCCCCAGGTCAGGTAGGGTTAATATTCTGTTTTGTTAGACCGTATGTGGTCTTGAAATATATTGCCGTAAGGTAAAAAATCCATTCAAATGGACCAATATCGAGTTTTATCGTCACGAAAAAG
Source organism: Hanleya hanleyi (assembly GCA_036873755.1). Taxonomy (NCBI): domain Eukaryota; kingdom Metazoa; phylum Mollusca; class Polyplacophora; order Lepidopleurida; family Hanleyidae; genus Hanleya; species Hanleya hanleyi. The sequence continues at coordinate 2,461 of JAVTVY010028665.1, forward strand.
GAAAGGGGGTGGGTTTGCTTCAGTGTTAATAACGTTATTCATTTTACACCAGTATACAGTAGTGAGGTAACCATTTTCTCTCCATTAAACAGGGAATCGGTTGATAACAGTTTTGTTAAGCTATTTTGAATCATAACGTCACACAGGGGTACTCTCCAAATTCCCAACGAAATATTTTCTAAATACACAATTATGGTTTCTTTACTAAGTTATTCAATCTAATGAAATCCACACAATTGAGCCAAGTTATTGCCGCCGGTACTGTGTATCATTGCATGAAAAGTACAAGCTATATAAGGTTTCTCACTACCATAGAGAATAGAATATGTGAACAGGACGTATCTGTCAAAATTATACATTTTCAATGTCTATTAACTGTTTATCTAGGATTGTCAAACATCTGACTTCAGCAATACGTGATAAAAATGTTTTATGACTTTATATGTATATTTCAATGATTACTTTTATCTCTTGCTAATTTTAAAGCAATATCAAAGGTTATCTTGATTATCGTTGTGGGTGGGGGGTCATCTCATAATTACTATTGCAATTTACATGTTTTCCCACACTATGTTCTTGGTAATCCACCACTTTTAATTAGATTTGTGGATACAGTGTTCTATAAATTACTCTTTACAGCTCACTGATTTTCCATCTCTTGAAAATTTCAAAACCATTCAAGGGGTCATCTGATGCACAGAAACATACCCACTCTCCCGATCTGTATAGGACATCACTGTATGTATTCATGTACCTCAAAGGACACCACTATATGTATTCATGTAACTCAAAGCAGTTGTTTCGGATATTTGGAGAGTATATATTCTTTATATCCCAAGCATAACTCTCAACAAGGGTCAAGCCTAATCATCAATAAAATTAATATTAATGATATATAATCTCCAATACTATGATCTCGCTCGTTCGCACATATGTGCTGCTATACATTTATTACAGTTTGTTGATGGTGTCCGGCAGCATTATCGCTTCTAGCGATGTTTCTCCTGTAGGGCTGTTTGATAGCGCTGTTTTTTCTAATGTCGTCTGCAGTTTTCTCGTTTCTGGAGTTCTGTAGGTATTTAAATATATCAATCTCAATTCGAGAAAATGTAAAACAAATCCAAGATAGCCGCTTTGATGACATCACAGTGACGTCATTTTCAAAACCGGCATTTTTGGTCGATTTTCCAGTCGGATTTTCCGAATTTTTTATTGATGCTATTTCTTCGCAAAAACTGCATGATAAATTAGTAAATATTAATGTGATGTGAAATAAATTGTTTTTGCTCACTTTTCATCGCGGAAAAGCAAAAATTTTGAAGAAATGTGACAAAAACATAACTTTTCTGGTACCTCACGTCGCCGCCATCTTGAATTTACCCATGATCCTCTGTTCAGGGGGTTAGGCAAATAGGCTCAAAATGACCTCAGTATGATAAACTATAAAGTTCCGGAGTTTCAGCACTCAATTTTTCGTCGTTCCGGAGATAGCCCAGAAAGTTTGGTACCCCCCCCCCAGCCCAGGTAGGGTTAATGACCTTGTAAACGAGGTCTATATCATCAAGCACCTCACTCAAATTTTCTCAAATTTGACGACATATATCGCATGATGATAGCAAAATACGAGCGTAGCGTGCAAGATCTATGGTGGTACGTTTCGTAACTTGCGTCTAATTCCGATTAACCCGGGGCTTCAGGATTCTCATATCTTGTCCATATGAAAAAGCACGATCAAAGCTGGACTGAGAGACACCATACTCTAGATAGCGACTTTACAGCGTTTATCATAAGGATTAACAATACTGATCAGCGATACGGATATTTTTGGAACATCATGATGGCATCATTGAAAACTGTTGACCGCTTCTGTCTTGCAGGAAATCAGCCCAGGTTTACGTATATTATGATTTATCCTTTTAATTTAGCGCCAATGTTATTATAAGAATTAGGCCATTGGATTATATACAAGGAAATTTGTTAATGGACGACGGCTGAATATTGAATGACGGAATAGACGCTTGTATTCCACAGTTTCAAAGGTCGATAAGGTGCATCTTTTGTACAGTGTTATTACTGCGTTTTTTTTATCAAAGGTGTCAGGAGAGAATTCTCGCTTCTGTCGTTCGGTATGTATAGAAAAATACCAAACTAAATTCGAGATTCATCTGATTTGACACATTTTATGAGTATTCAGCACTGTCTTCCGTAGTTACCAAGGTCCGTAAGATCCAAATTCTGTTCATTATTATTAGGCCTACTGCTTTATCATATGTGTCAGAACAGAATTCTCGCTTCTGGAGCTCTGTAGGTATTGAATACCAATCTCAATTCGAGATTTTCTGTTTCTGAGCTATGAGATTAATATAGCCACGTTACTGGCTTGTTTCAACCCTGAATACGGATTTTACCTACAAGTGGCTCACATGGTCTTGTTCGTATGCCTTTCGTATAACGATTTTGGCATGATGCGAGACATACATCAGAATAATACCGCTGAGATCCATAGTAATATTAAAGTAGTAAGAATACTCTTCATCAGCCGTGCCTATACGAATTCCTAGCTCCAGTTATCGACGGACCTCCAGTACAGAAGACAACAATAATGACGATTTGGCTCCACTATAAGAAACAGCGCTGTTAAAGAATACACATGAAATGGGTAAATCCGATAAAATCGAACGAATTGAGATTAGTATTTTTCAATACCTACAAAACATCATCAGCGAAAATCTTTCCCCGACAACTCTGATAATAAAACAGTAATAATTATATACAGAACTTGGGCCTTATGTACTTTGAAAACCACAGAAGACATTAGAAGAAATAGCACTGGTAAACAACGTACACATGACATGTGTCAAAGCAGATAAATCTCTGAGATTGGTATGTTTCAATACCTACTGCAAAAATATCTCTAGGAGCGATAATTCTGCTCGACACCATGTGCGAAACAGAATAAGCGAGATAATAATATTGGAGATTATATATCATAAATATTAATAGAACAGTTCCGAGATGGACGTCCCTAACGACAAAATGCGAGACACGACGTCATGATCCATGTGGCGTCACGCCGAGGTTAGGCAGCGAACCATTTATTAACATTGGAATGCTGTATTATTTAATGCACGGACATGCACATGCGATTATTTGTTTTTGCAAATGCCTCTTTAACTCCGTGTCAATAACATCTTCAAAATTGTTTGGATATTTTGTATTTTGAAAGCCACAATGCTATTTTCCGGGTTTTGGAGTAGAGCCAATGTTAAAGTATTACTCGGTGCCTAACCTTGACCTGACGTCACGTGGGGCATCCTTTTGCGCCCATCATGGCCACCAGAATGGGGGTAATCCTTCTCGGAAGGGGCTGGAGATGGAGTTCGCCAAGGAGGAATCCTGCCTCCTCTGTTCTTTAATGTCTACATACATGAACTCGACATCAAAATATCTCGGTCAAATTTAGGATGTAATGTATCCGGGGTTTTCTTTAACCACCTATTATATGCGGACGACTTATGCCTTATTAGTCCCTCTGCCAAGGGCCTTTAGAATCCACTTGATATATGTGATATTCTTGCGACTGACAATAATATTGTCTTCATCCCTAACAAATGCGTATGCTTGTGTTTTCGTCCAATAAAGTTCAATGACCCGAGAGCACTCATTGTTAAACTGTCTGGCTCACAGCTGAATTACGTTGTCAACGTCAAATATCTTGATCATTTTATCTCCATATCTCTAGCGATCTCATTGACAGTTATTATATGTCTGTGCAAACTAGAACATTATGCATTCGTGCCAACATTTTGGCTCGAAAGTTCTATATGTGTTCTCAAGATGCGAAGAAGCAACTTTTATCTTCGTACTATACTAGTATTTATTGCAGCCATCTGTGGCCGTCATGTAACTGGAAAAAACTGCGCACACGAATCGTGTCACATACAACGTATTTTACTGGTTATAATGCACTCCCCGCGCAGTTGTAGTGCTACTTACCGGTTTGGGATTAACTTTACCTGTTTGGGATTAACTCTGTACCTGCTTTAATGAGGTTATTCGAAGCCAGATTAGTTCTCTATGGAACAGACTTATGTCGACGGACAGCCTCTTATAACAATGCGACTTTCCGATTTCTCTCAGACTTCGTGTTTAGTTTGACATTGTTCTCGCCAAATTTATGTAACGCGCTAGTAATTTGTCTTTTGGATGCAATCTTATCGTTTATTTGTTCATTCCATAGACCATCTGTGTCTGAAATAAATAAGTATTATTATTCTATTGAATAGTTCTATCTTGGGGCTGTCCTATTGTATTTTTGATTTATAGGCTGGCCCCTGATGAAAGATATTCCAGGGATATACAGAATCTATGCTTCCAAAAATATTTGACATGAGTACTTATAGTGATATTATAATAAAACACCTATACTAAGGCTATTGTGGGATGGGGACATTCCAGGATAGTGGGTATGTTTATAGACATGGTTTTGTATTGCAGTGATCTACTTAATGCTGTCAGAAAATTAGATAACTAATTGGTGTAAAAACTGATGCAGCAATTTGTAACTTTGCGCCACACCCATCACATCACCCATTACATCACCCATTACAATTTTAAACTAATTTGTACGTTTGACAAAACAATATACTGCTACGAAGTCGAATGACTCTGAATGTCTAAATGACGGAACTAGATTATTTTTGGTGACTGACATCCGAGAAACCCGTCCTCTAATGCAGTAGTTAGTGTTTTTTTTACATAATATGCTATGGTGAATGACGCTCGTTATATTGAGGATTTAGAAGGTAATCACACCAAATTTTTGCCAAAGTATTTGACCGATGACTAAATTCAACACAAGAACCATTTTGGCTATTTAACAACGAAGTATTTCACCCACAAAAATTATTTGACATAGTTTTCAGTGCGTTTGACGCAATTTAATTGTATTTTGGAGTTGGCCTCTCTATGACGTCACAGGTCAATAACATCATAATACTTTTTGATATTAGACGATTGAAGATCGAAATCAATTGACATCAACCATTTTGCCATATGCCTGGTACGAGTGAAGATATAATCATTTTAATACGTATACCCCCATTTTAAAAGTAGAAAACTGCAATCCAATGGCTCGTGTATTTCTTACATTTTTCAGCATGCGGCAATACCTTTCACCACCATATCCTACCTCATATGATAGAAAAGAGCCCCAGCGTTCAAATGATATATAGTTCGCCTCTGTGTACGGGGGGTGCATTTTATTCCCCAAAGCAGAGTCCCGGCCGCTCGCCTACTAGGACTGGGGCTAAGCATTTCAAGACTTTGTTGGTCACGTTATCGGGACCAATGGCTTTGCTAGTATCGAGACATAACAGAAAATGTTTTACATCATCGGTAGATATGTGGATGTTATCAAGTGTTCTATTATTAAGGAGCAAGACGGGTGGTTCCTTATTACCGTCATCCAATGTTGAGCAATCTATAAAATAGTCATTAAAACCATCAGCTATTTCCTTTGAATCACTCGAGACTTTGTTATTAAATATAATATTTGGGAACTGGGTGGTATAGTTTTGTTCTTTCATATAATTATTTATCAATTTCCACCAATCTTTGCTTACAAATTCTGTTTCGGATATTTTTTCGTCAAGATTTCTTTCGTATTCTTTTTTGTCAGATCTAATTTTTACCGAATACAGTTGTTGGATACTGTTCGAGCAACTTAATGAAGCCTCTCCCAATATCGTTCGGGTTTTCGTCGATAAATCTGTGATGGTTTCTCGATATCGGAAATTCCAAAGGTGAGAGAGAACGATAATTGTTTTCACAAAAATCGAAAGATTCCCGAAATCGGTTTTCTTTCGCTTCATTCATCGGTTTTCATTCGAGAATTTGTTCTCGAAAGAAAAACGAATCAGTCCAGAATACTTCGAGAAATATTCTCAGTGGAGAAAAACGATCAAAAACCGATTGAAATTAGTACCGCTCTTCGCCTAGTCTGATACCCTGTCTTGCGTGTTACATTGCCGACATATACCTGTACACCAGAGAGCTAGGTTACTGGTCCTTTGCACAACTAAATATCCCATGCATGTAACCGGCCTCACTGATAGACCCATACTACATACATTCATAGAAGTGTACTCTCAATGTTTATGCCCGATATTATAGATAGAACATGTAAGAAAATAAAATATAATGCCGACGATATTGCCTGTTTGATTTTAGATAGTCAATACCGGAGATGGATAGTTTGGGAGATCAGATTTTCAACCGGACTGATAATCGCTGTAATATGTAACATTTATTAAGTATAGTAAAATATGACTTATGGAAATGTGAGAATTCAATGCAGCCTCTTTTAAAACTGCGATGACATGGTATGTTAGCAATACATTGTTAATGTGGCAGATTCAAATGAATTTTACCTGGACATATACTTTATGTGGCACCTTCACACATAGCGGCGTAGCAGCTGGCTTTTGATCTGTGAATGTATTTATTCGCCTCTCAATGGTTTCACGATATTGTTTCGAAGCTTTCCCCATCAAAATTTCTCGACATTCTCTCGACCAACATAAAATCATTCATTCTCGATGGGTAAAAAAATATGAATAAAAAACAATATCGAGAAAATCGATCGAGAATTTTGAAAACGATTTCGTTTATTCCATATTTTTCTCTCAACATTCTCTCAAAGAATTCCTGAAATGATCGAAATTTCTTCGAGAAAACCAACGATAATTCTCAATTGAAGGAAAAACGATTAATTGAGACGCTTAAACCGACGAATATACACGTTAGTGGCAGATCTGCAGTGAGAAATGCTATGAAACTTGCATTAAAACAATACTTATTATCTCCAAGAGTCCAGTTTTAGTCTATATCTCCGATGGTCATCATGGATATACGCGAAAACCTTCGAAGATCTTCTAATCACTTAAAATTGTCGAATGATGAAGAACATTGCTAAATACATTGGCTAATGTTGATGTCGCGGTCAACACAAAGTGTTTCTGTTAATCAAACGCAGAATGACAAGGGTGCTGTAGCCATGGGACCACCAGCAATCGTAGCTTCTGACTGAATTTTCGCAGATACATAGACTCGAAATTTCATCTTGAAAGCTTAGTATGGTGAAATCTAAGTATGGTCGACTACTGATTTAAAGAAGCATCTGTCGACCACATTAGATTGGCGAACAATGGAAATTGCGCGATTGTCGAAATGCATTATTTCAAGGACCATCAGAAACTGACATTCATCTGGTTTCCGTTATGGAACCTAATTCCTGCAATCTTGCAATTCCCGGTTAACTTCCGGAGCCCGGAGCCAGGATTGTGACCAAATTGGCAAATTGGAAGCTATTATAGCCGCTCTCAACTGTATTTCTCATTATTCCAGCACCAGTCATATCAACAAACCTGCTGAATACTTATGTCTCCCCCAACTATGCGTTCATCCGTGTCCGGTGTCCGTCTGTCTGTCTGTCCGTCCGCCCACTTTCCTGTCTGCAAGATATCTCGAGAACTATACTGGACGGAATTTCACCAAACTTGGATGGAAGCTTCATTGGGATGGCCACCTCATTTGATTTTGGTGTGTGTGCGTGCGTTCATCCGTATCCGGTGTCCGTCCGTATGTCTCATTTGATCAGGTTTTGGTGTGTGTGCGTGCATTCGTTCGTGTCCGTCCGTCTATCTACTTGTACATGTATATACAGGCCTTGTTTGCAAGATATCTTGAGAACTACTTGACAGAAGTTCACCAAACTTGGGTGCAAGCTTCATTGGGATAGCCTCCTCATCTGATTAGGTTTTGGTGTGTGTGCGTCCATTCGTCCGTGTCTGGTGTCTGTCTGTCCGTCTAATTGTACATGTATATACAGGCCTTGTCTGCAAGATATCTGGAGAACTATTGGATGGAATTTCTTCAAACTTGGGTTTAAACTTTATTGGGATAGCCCCCTCATCTGATTAGGTTTTGGTGTGTGTGCATGCTTTCATCCGTGTCCAGTTTCTGTCCGTTCGTTCGTCCATCTAATTGTACATGTAAATACAGGCCTTCTTTGCAAGGTATCTGGAGAACTACTGGACAGAAGTTCACCAAACTTGGATGGAAGCTTCATTGCGGTAGCCCCCTCATTTGATTAGGTTTTGGTGTGTGTGTATGCGTTCATCCGTGCCTGTTGTCCGTCCACCCATATACTTGGACATGTATATACAGACCTTGTCTGCAAGATATTCGGTGAATTGCTGTACTGAATTTTTCCAAACTTGGATGGAGGCTTCACTGGGATAGCCCCTACATCTGATTAGGTTTTGTGCAAGCATTCCTCAGTGTCTGGTGTCCGACCGTCCATCTACTTGTACGTGTAGATAGAAATCTGGAAACTACTGGATGGAATTTCACCACACATGTACTCGGACATTCTCCCGACGTCAGAGTCTGTAACCGTCGGTAAACAACCGCTGACTGCACCCATATACAAGTGCTTGGCGCGCAGCCACAATGCATCTTTTCAACTAAGCCAATGAGACAGCGTGTTACATTTTCCGGCTGACTACATCATTACAGCTGATCATCGTGTGAAGACGGGCGGTCATATTGTAAACAACATTCGACATGTGAACATTCTGATCATGTCTCTCATTTTTGTTCACTCCATATCTTGGAAACTACTGAAGGCAGATTCATGAAACTTCTATACAGTACAGCATGTATATTATAGGTGTGACTCTTGTATGTTTTGCATCTTTCCTATATTGTGATCAGTTTCGAAATAACTGATGATTCACAATTACATGTATTTCACATTGGTTCGACGCTGTGGTTGTCGGCAAGTCACGCATTGCTATATTAATCCTGACCCACTGGGCAACTGCAACAGTGAAAATCGCCTCTTTGCAATTAATATTTTTAGATGTGCAGTTTTGTTTAGGCCACTTATTGCTACATTCATTTTACAGCACTTTCCCTTAAATAATGTGCCCATTCATGGCAAGGTGGGAGGTTGGGGGAGACGTATGTTTTTGCTTAAAAAAAAACCAGCATAGGCTTCATTGCTGAGCGGCAACCCAAGGATCAAAGCGGAACCTCTAGTTTCAATGAAATATTCCAGGAATTACCATGAGACGAGATCTATTGCACTTGAGGTAAAAGGTGGGATTATTTGAACGGCATTCCATGTTACATCTTTGCATGGGTCAATAAACTGATTACCAAGGGTCAGATACCGACATTCAATATTCAACCGTCGTCCACAAAAGAAAATTTCCGTGTCAATAAACGAATGACCACTTTCATATCACTAAAACACAAGATGGTTTCCTACAAGAGAGAAGCGGTCATCAGTTTTCAACGATGTCAGCAAGATATGATGATGTTCGTTATATAAATCCTGATTGCTGACCATTAATCTTCATTCAAATGAATCCCCAAGTCGCTTTCTAGAATATGTATCTCAGTCACGATTTCAATGTTAATGTTCATTTGACAGCACCATGATATTCAAACGCCCCTAGCCACGGATTAACCTTACCTGGACCTGGTCTGGGGGAATGCCCCCCCCCCCCCTCCCAATCAAGGGAACTATTGTCTGCTGCTCCGAAACAACAAAAATGAGACAGCTTGAACTTATCACATTGGGGTAATTTTGAACTTATTTACAGAGGATCATGGGTAAATTCAAAATGGCGGCCATGTGGCGAGAACTTTTTGCATGTTTTCTTCCTGTTTTTCTGACCTAGAAGGACTAGGAAGTATCTTATTCTTGCAAACTGATCACTATTTTATTTGGTAGTTTTTGAGAGAAAAAAAAATCGAGAAATCGACCCAAAAATATCCGGCAAATGGCTGCCGAGAAGATGACGTCATTTGCGGCCATCTTGGATTTGTTCACATTTTCGGGTAGATCGTGAACCAAAGGTGTGTGGTAAGATGTGCGGTAAGTTTTAGCACTCTAGCTTTAGGTATAGCGAAAATACATAGTGACAACTGCCACTCAGGCTGCGCTACACCCCAAACTTCCCAGACCAGATAGGGCTAAACGGAAGTTACAAAACGTAGCGCCATAGATCCTTCATGTCACGTATTTTGCCGTCATTATACGATATTTATCACAGAGTTTGAATGGAGACGTTTGGTGAAATAGCCTTGTTTGACAAGATTCTGCAATAATGTTCGGTAGCGTTGTTTGAAATGGCCACATTCTGCACATGATCTAACAAATGCTACCATGCGAAATACGTATACCATATATTCAGGTCCTTCTGCAATGTTACTATCCAAATAGTAGTAAAGAAAACTGATCGGCGATATACTAATTTCAGAAACCAAAAAGGATTCTTTAGCTCTGCTACGTTCATGGGATGTTTCCTTGTTTATTTTTTGTTTGTTTGAATTTCTCAT
>JAVTVY010028666.1:0-12349 GCA_036873755.1 Hanleya hanleyi
AGACTAATGTACCAGTATTCATGATCACCTGTGAGACTGAGACTGACTAATGTACCAGTATTCATGATCACCTGTGAGACTGGCTAAGGTACCAGTATTCATGATCACCTGTGAGACTGACTAAGGTACCAGTATTCATGATCACCTGTGAGACTGGCTAAGGTACCAGTATTCATGATCACCTGTGAGACTGGCTAAGGTACCAGTATTCATGATCACCTGTGAGACTGACTAAGGTACCAGTATTCATGATCACCTGTGAGACTGACTACTGTACCAGTATTCATGATCACCTGTGAGACTGACTAAGGTACCAGTATTCATGATCACCTGTGAGACTGACTAAGGTACCAGTATTCATGATCACCTGTGAGACTAATGTACCAGTATTCATGATCACCTGTGAGACTGACTAAGGTACCAGTATTCATGATCACCTGTGAGACTGAGAATGACTAATGTACCAGTATTCATGATCACATGTGAGACGGACTAATGTACCAGTATTCATGATCACCTAGAGATATTTCAACTACCTGTGAATGTGGACAGAGCACTTGAATGCCCTCACACAAAACTAATCATAAATGTTTTTTTCTCATCTTTAGGTTCAATTTCTTCACAAGTTATTGTGACTGGTTAACCTGGAAAAGCCTAGAAAATCAAAATGGCTTCTGGCAGGCCTTGAAAGTTTTTTGCTGGAGTAAAAAGTTGAACTCAAATTTGAAACAGAAATGAACACAAATTTGAAAAGAAATATTTTGTTTGTTTGAAATGGACATTTGCTGAAATCGTAGAGATAAACATTTATATAAATAATTTGAGGATTAACAGTAATATTGGAAGCATCCTTTAACCAACACAATAAAAACATTATGTTGGTGACGTCACCAGGTTTTAATGTTTTGTGTACAGAATGTTTCTCTACTAAAATAGACAAAGTCTTTGTTCAAAAAAACAGTGGGGTGAGTTAAAGGTGGAATGAGTGGAAAAGGCTAAAATGTAAGGTAACATGCAGTGTTTGTTTCTGATATGGGATAATGTGAACAGAGAAGTATCACTGACATCTAGTCTGGACCAAGTGCCAAAGAAAGTAAGAAGTTGGTTGTGTAGCAGGCTCACCTGTTGGCGTTGTAGATTTGGGGTACGAGGCAGAGATCTGCAACAGTCACACTGTCACCAAAGCAATATTTCCCTGCTGTCTTGGTCAGCAATGTCTCAACAGCTGTAAAATACCATCATTTTCACTTGTCTTAACAACAGTACCCACCAGATCATCATACACTTTATCCTTTGGAAACAGTACACATCATCATTCACTTTATTCTTTAACAACAGTACACACCATATCATCATTCACTTTATCCTTTAGAAACAGTATACATATCATCATTCCCTTTATCTTCAGCAACAGTACATATATCATCTTTTACTATATCCTTTAGCAACAGTACATATATCATCATTCACTATATCCTTTAGCAACAGTACGTATATCATCATTCACTATATCCTTTAGCAACAGTACACACCATATCATCAGTCACCTAGCAACAGTATACTTATCATCATTCCCTTTATCTTCAGCAACAGTACATATATCATCTTTTACTATATCCTTTAGCAACAGTACATATATCATCATTCACTATATCCTTTAGCAACAGTACGTATATCATCATTCACTATATCCTTTAGCAACAATACACACCATATCATCAGTCACCTAGCAACAGTATACTTATCATCATTCCCTTTATCTTCAGCAACAGTACATATATCATCTTTTACTATATCCTTTAGCAACAGTACATATATATCATCATTCACTATATCCTTTAGCAACAGTACGTATATCATCATTCACTATATCCTTTAGCAACAGTACACACCATATCATCAGTCACCTAGCAACAGTATACTTATCATTCACTTTGACCTTTAGCAACAGAACACATCATTCACTTTATCCTTTAGCAACAGTACACATTGCCATTCACTATGTCCTTTAGCAACAGTACATATTCACTTTACCGTTTAGGAACAGTGCACATATAATTCACTATATCCTTTAGCAACAGCTAGTATACATCGCCATTCACTATATCCTTTAGCAACAGTACATATCATTCTCTTTACCCTTTAGCAACAGTGCACATACCATTCATTATATCCTTTAGCAACAATACACATTCATTTTATCTTTTAGCAACAGTACACATCATTCCCTTTGCCCTTTAGCAACAGAAAGCATCATCATTCACTTCAGCCTTTAGCAACAGTACACATATCATTCACTTTAGCCTTGAGCAACAGTACACACCATATCATTCACTTTAGTAACAGTACACATCATTCACTTAGCAACAGTACAGATCCATTCACAACAGTACACATAATTCATTTTATCCTTTACAATAAGATCATTCACAGTAGCAGAACAGTACACATCATTCACTATATCCTTTAGCAAAAGTACATATATTCACTTTATCCTTTAGCAACAGTACACATATCATTCACTTTGTCTTTTAGCAACAGTACACATCATTCACTGTATCCTTTAGCAACAGTACACGTCATCATTCACTTTATCCGTCCTTTAGCAACACTACACATCAACTCTCAGCACATTCGTAGCAACTGACAAACTGGCTTGGGCTAACATTGTGAGTTGAGATAATATTTCCTAAGAATGAAATAGTTAACCGTTTGAATAGAAACGGCAAACATGTACTGGTATTGATACCACATGTAAAAGTATTGATATCACATGTATGTTAATAAGAAAAGAAGCTTAACTATAATCACAATATATAGACTTTTTTATTTGGAAAACTTAATGGTTTGTCATGTTTATTAGCCCTCATCACTGTAGGTTAGGGTTTATTAGGCCCCATCACTGTAGGTTAGGGTTAGGGTTTATTGGCCCTCATCACTGTAGGTTAGGGTTTGGGTTTATTAGCCCGTCACTGTAGGTTAGGGTTTGGGTTTATTAGCCCGACACTGTAGGTAGGGTTTATTAGCCCCTGTCACTGTAGGTAGGGTTAGGGTTTATTGGCCCTCATCACTGTAGGTTAGGGTTTGGGTTGATTAGCCCGTCACTGTAGGTTAGGGTTGATTAGCCCCCGTCACTGTAGCTTAGCGTTTATTAGCCCGTCACTGTAGGTCAGGGTTTATTAGCCCTCGTCACTGAAGGTTAGGATTTATTAGCCCTCGTCACTGTAGGTTAGGGTTTATTAGCCCTCGTCACTGTAAGTTAGGGTTAAGTTATATTAGCCCTCATCACTGTAGGTTAGGGTTAGGGTTTATTAGCCCGTCACTGTAGGTTAGGGTTGATTAGCCCGTCACTGTATGTTGGCGTTTATTAGCCCGTCACTGTGGGTTAGAGTTTATTAGCCCGTCACTGTGGGTTAGAGTTTATCAGCCCTGTCACTGCTTGAGTTAGAGTTTTATCTGGCCTCGTCACTGTGCGATTGGGGATTTATCAGCCCTGTCACTGTGGGTTAGAGTTTATCAGCCCTACGTCCGCTGTGGTTAGAGTTTATCAGCCACTGTGGGTTTAGAGTTCCCATCAAACCTCAATCACTGTGGGTTAGAGTTTATCAACCTCGTCACTGTGGGTTAGAGTTTATCCAGCCCTCGTCACTGTGGGTTAGAGTTTATCAGCCCTCGTCACTGTGGGTTAGAGTTTATCAGCCCTCGTCACTGTGGGTTAGAGTTTATCAGCCCTCGTCACTGTGGGTTAGAGTTTATCAGCCCTCGTCACTGTGGGTTAGAGTTTATCAGCCCTCGTCACTGAAGTAATGTATAATTAGAAGAGAGATATATCAACCGTTACTTTGACAAACCTGGAGCCATCTCAGATAGCCTAGGAGTACCATGGGAAACAAAACTCATGTGGAGTATGTCTTGGACTGGAAACTTTTTTATATGCCTGACCGGTTTCGAACTGTGGGTTCTCATCAGAGGCTGAAGAAAAGGGTCCAACCGTATATCTCTCTTCTAATTATACATTACTTCCTCGTCACTGAAGGTTAGGGTTTATTAGCCCATGCCACTGTAGGTTAGGGTTTATTAGCCCCCATCACTGTAGGTTAGGGTTAGGGTTTATTAGACCTCATCACTGTAGGTTAGGGTTTATTAGCCCTCATCACTGTAGGTTAGGGTTTATTAGCCCCTGTCACTGTAGGTTAGGGTTAGGGTTTATTAGCCCTTGTCGCTGTAGGTTAGGGTTAGGATTTATTAGCCCCGTCACTGTAGGTTAGGGTTGATCAGCCCGTCACTGTAGGTTAGGGTTTATTAGCCCGTCACTGTAGGTTTAGGGTAAGGGTTTATTAGACCTCGTCACTGTAGGTTAGGGTTAGGATTTATTAGCCCTCATCATTGTAGGTTAGGGTTAGGGTTTATTAGCCCTCGTCACTGTAGGTTAGGGTTTATTAGCCCTCATCGCTGTAGGTTAGGGTTTATTAGCCCTCGTCACTAGGTTAGGGTTAGAGTTTATTAGCCCTCGTCACTGTAGGTTAGGGTTAGGATTTATTAGCCCTCGTCACTGTAGGTTAGGGTTTATTAGCCCCTGTGACTGTCACTGTAGGTTAGGGTTAGGGCATTTTTCCATCTTTTTTTCTAGATAACACCAGACATTGGTTTATTTAAGCTCATGCTCGCTCTCCTCTGTTCCTTGCCAGGAATTTGAAGGGCGTTTAATGGAGTTTAAATACCCATGGGAATCTTTAGAATACCATTAAAATGTAATGTGTAGTTAATGCCCCCTTAAAATGGTCACAAATAATGTTTTTTCGATGGGAAATTTAATGGGATTATAATCTATTAAAATTTTGGTCTCTTTAAATTGCCATTAAATATCTAGTAAATAATGCCATTAACACCAGCTTAATATATCCAATTAAAGTCCCATTAAATCTTTTTGTGACAAATTTTAATGGCCATTAACTTTGCCACAAATTGATGGTTATAAATTTAAACAGTTTAATGGAGCGGTTACATTTTAATGGAAAACACCCCCCATAATAAGGCCATGGTTAATGGGAACAGCAAAACGTAATCTAATGGCTTTGCATGCAGTAGTGCATCTTGAATTGACTGCATTTCCAACAAAATCTCAGAAAAAAACGGCTGAACTGAATGTTTCAAAACTTGGCACACATATGAAACTTGGATCAAGACACCGCCAAATCGATCAAGGCGACTTGGTCTGTCAATTCAATATGGACGACAATGACCATTCAAAATCGCCGGATTCTCAAGTAACAGATTTGAATGAGTAAAGTGAATACATATATGTTATGGGACCCCACAATACCTAATATTGTGGTTTGAAAGTCGAAAAATACTTCCATTGGCATGAAACTCTAGCAGATGGCACTTTCGACTGAATTTCAAAGTTGATTGATCACTTTGTTATTTCCCAAGAATACATCTCATAGTATGGAGGTCTCAAAATCAATACCATTTTTTGATTTAACGAAACACTTAGTAGCCATCTTGGATTTTCCACTAAACATTATAGATCGTCAAACCTTTTCTAACTGGTCTGCAGTTAACCTCATAGTCTGTTGGTCTGTACAGCAATGTTCACATCTGTGACCAGGGAAACTTTTGACTCCATCTCCACAATGAATGATATCATCGTTACAGGAAATCAAATGTCGACTGGGGTATGACTTGTTCTCATTGAAGTATGACTGGGGTATGACTTGTTCTCATTGAAGTATGACTGGGGTATGTCTTGTTCTCATTGAAGTATGACTGGGGTATGACTTGTTCTCATTGAAGTATGACTGGGGTATGACTTGTTCTCATTGAAGTATGACTGGGGTATGTCTTGTTCTCATTGAAGTATGACTGGGGTATGTCTTGTTCTTACTGAAGGATGACGGGTATGTCTTGTTCTCATTGAAGGATGACTGGGGTATGTCTTGTTCTCATTGAAGTATGACTGGGGTATGACTTGTTCTCATTGAAGTATGACTGGGGTATGTCTTGTTCTCATTGAAGTATGACTGGGGTATGTCTTGTTCTCATTGAAGTATGACTGGGGTATGTCTTGTTCTCATTGAAGTATGACTGGGGTATGTCTTGTTCTCATTGAAGTATGACTGGGGTATGTCTTGAGTATGACTGGGGTATGTCTTGTTCCCATTGAAGTATGACTTGTTCTCATTGAAGTATGACTGGGGTATGTCTTGTTCTCATTGAAGTATGACTGGGGTATGTCTTGTTCTCATTGAAGTATGACTGGGGTATGTCTTGTTCTCATTGAAGGATGACTGGGGTATGACTTGTTCTCATTGAAGTATGACTGGGGTATGTCTTGTTCTCATTGAAGTATGACTGGGGTATGACTTGTTCTCATTGAAGTATGACTGGGGTATGACTTGTTCTCATTGAAGTATGACTGGGGTATGTCTTGTTCTCATTGAAGTATGACTGGGGTATGTCTTGTTCTCATTGAAGTATGACTGGGGTATGTCTTGTTCTCATTGAAGTATGACTGGGGTATGTCTTGTTCTCATTGAAGTATGACTGGGGTATGTCTTGTTCTCATTGAAGTATGACTGGGGTATGTCTTGTTCGCATTGAAGTATGACTGGGGTATGACTTGTTCTCATTGAAATATGACTGGGGTATGTCTTGTTCCCATTGAAGTATGACTTGTTCCCACTGAAGTATGACTGGGGTATGACTTGTTCTCATTGAAGTATGACTGGGGTAGGACTTGTTCCCATTGAAGTATGACTTGTTGCCACTGAAGTATGACTGGGGTATGACTTGTTCTCATTGAAGTATGACTGGGGTATGACTTGTTCCCATTGAAGTATGACTTGTTCCCACTGAAGTATGTAGTTTTCATTACTTTGGTTATATTACTGCAACAATTATTGGTAAACATATGGAAACTTTTATCAGGCCCTATTACTTGTAATATTATAGTATTTTGTATGTTGTGAGTTATTATGATAGAGCCATTTGTCCTTATTGTGGCTATCCATGCTACAAATATATGTGAATCACATCTAATGTTATAAAATTATGCTGTGATAGTGAATTATTATGGATGATTCAACTTTCATTATTTTTGCCGTACCTCTACAATGAATATACGTACAGGTCTGCACATGGATCTTGCACCACTTCCCAGTCTGTGTTTTGTACAAAAAAAAATCGCAAAATCAAATCTGCTACTCATAAAACTATTCAATTCAGGAATATGAAACATTTTGACCAAACTAAATTTCTGAGTGATTTATCTGAACAACCCTGGTCAACTGTACTTGTTGAGGATGATCCTAACAAGGCAGTGTGTCTTCACAAATTTGTTTAAAGAAATACTCAACAATCATGCTCCACTCTGCGAAAAACAAGTCAAAAGCAAAAAACTTTCACAGTGGCTCTATGATGAACAAGCGCTGGATGAGCGCAAAGACCTCCGTCGAGGCAACAGGGTCCGTAGCGTAATACATCACTGAATAACATACGGCCGGATGCCAAGCTCAATTTTGCATTTGTTGGACGTTAGTTTCATCAATGGTAATTAATCTGGGATTGAGGGTTCCTCACTAGCATGTCCAGACAGGGATGTGAAAGTCACATTCCCAGCAAATAATTTTTGTTTGATTTGACGTGCTTGAAATATTGGGATATGGAATAGAGTATATTGATGGAAAACCTGAAAAAGTGCTTGAGACATTAGGCCCCATCCCACCCACACCTCCCCATGAGAGGATCCCCTCACCCAAATCAACACGTTAGCGACAGAAATGAGACCCTGTGTGCCTAGTTGTACCAACTTGCTTGTGATTTTGTGCTATAGGCCCAACACAGCAACACTTCATATTTTGTATGTGTACAGTATAGCATCATCATTGATGAGAGAATGCTCTTCAAAACACACCTCATTTTACCGACACTTCGTTCTGATCTGTCTCAACATCATATGATGAGGATTCAATGCGCTCGGCATAATTTTGTATACTGGTGTTACAGGTCACCTTCGCCTTCACCTTACTGTATCAATGACCATGGACTTGTACATGTATCACATTCACATTGAATGGTGATGGCTGATGAAAATATTGCCCCTATGGAACAAATGACTGGATTCCACGCAGAAAATATTTATTGTGTAACAGTGAGAAGAAAATTAATTGTATAAACATTCCAAGCCTCATTGAACACAAGCCGCACCATACTTGATATGAATATAACACGCGTCCATTAGCTCGCTTGGACGTCGCTTAGTTAAATATGGACAGACTCGCAAAAATCTCAAAATTTTCAAAAGCCACAAAAATGCCCTCAGCTTGTACAGAGTAAGTAAAAATACTTATGTACAAATTGATGTTTAGAAATGACTGTGTTGAGCGGTTCTATTCCCAACTTCTCTTTTATTCTATGTCATAGAGGACAGGGTTTGGTAGATAATTAAAAACTGTATTAACTCGGCTTCACATTTTAAAGAATGACTTTAATTGAGCCAAAGATGAAAGAGAAATACACTTATCAAAAAATCTATTTAAAAAAATATATGTTTATATTAATTTCCATAATTTATTGAAAAGAACTATACGTAGATTTCGACCACCCAATATCACACAGGCCAGGCAACTGTGAGAACAAGTGAAAGATACCCATCGAGTTGAGTGGATTTGCAGATAAACAACAACAAAAAATTGCACTTTGTGCCTCACGAGGCCCTTCTCCATAGAGTGCATGCCAGTTATTTTTCTAGACTACAACAACAGTTTTTGCCTGTATCACAGTCCGAGCTTCCGATTACCCTTCAACCTTACCCAGACGACGGATAATTTTTGACAGATTGTTCGGCTAGGTTGTTGATCGGATTCACAGATCATGAATTCCACCGTGACGGATTCACCGTTGGGAAGACTTTTTCTTTATTCAAAGTCATGTACTCGAAAGTTCCGTGGTCATACCCATGTAGTTTCAAGTTTAGTTTGCTACTCTATATGACATCTGTTTACGGATCCATGAAAAATCTACAGATGATCCAGCATTTTCAGTAAATCATGCTTCGAAATGTTCGTGACGGAATCACCTGAACGGACATGACTCTTGACTAGTGTTGCTTGTCTATTTTTTGCTGCTCTGTTTCAATCTGACTATTCTTATATGACATCTCTTACTAACATACAGTACCCAAGGATGATAAGATTTTTTTCATCGTGAGAAAAACGCGACTGGATCATTCCAGGGGTTAAATCTAGTCCGTGACGGAATCGACAAAAAATCGTGATGGAATCACGAGTGCGCTTTTTAAATCTTATCGGTAAAAGTGCTTTATTAATTACACATTTTCTTCAAAAAAATATTCCTAGAGTGAATTTATCTCTTCTACTTAGAAAATTAAAACTCTGACCTCTTATTTTTACTAAGGTATGCAGCTCCCGCCACATGCATATCTTTTCTGCAGATGTTTCAAAATAGTATAGTTTTCAGTAAAGTGCAATTTTTCTTCTTTGACAATTTAGAATTTCCCGAGTTCTTCATGTTAAAAAATTGCGGGAAAAATATTTCTCTATTAAAACACATCTTCTCTATTATTGGCTTGTTCCCGGGGATCATAGGAAGCGAATAGAACAAACAGCATGCTAAGATAGGGGCTACGACAGAATGTGGAGGGAATTTTATGCGAAAAAGGGCTGTTTAGCAATGTCCGCTTTTCCGTGGAATTCATGAGCGCACGATTGAAGTATCATGGGAAGGTATATATTTTCAGTCGCTATCTCCCCCCCCCCCCATCTTCAAACAAAAGGAAAAGAAAAAGCCGAGAGAGCGCCTCGTGAGGCAGAGTTATTTTTTCAGACTACAACAACAACAGTTTTTGCCTGTATCACAGTTCGAGCTTCCGATGACCCTTCAACCTTACCTAGACGACGGATAATTTTTGACAGATTATCCGGCTAGGTTGTTGATCGGATTCACAGATAACGATTGAAGCATGGGAAGATATATTTTTTCAGTCGCTATCTCCCCAACCCTCAACCCCCAACTAAAAAAAAAAGAAAAGAAAAAGCCGAGAGAGTTCTTCGGAGTTTTACGTTTTTGACCTCTGACTTTGAATTTGACTTCTCACTTCCGACTCGCATCCTGGTGAATGACACTTTTGCCGATTCAGAGATTCTCGAGGAAGTTTCCAATTATACTATCTGGAATGCGAGTTTTTCTTTCGTGAAAATTTACTCTTTATGAAAGCGCAGGTTTGTCTTCGTCGAAAACCGGCAATCTGTACCAGCGCGAAGCTATACTGTACACGCGCGAATTTAGTACCCTCGAATAAAGAAACCCGGTGGAAGCGCTGCAAAGGATACACACCTTTTGTGACGTAAGCATTCATTTGTGTCCAAAGAAAATTCAAGATTTCGTCGGGAACCATGACGATCCCTATTGGAAATACTATGAGTCGTGGGTTCCCCATATGACAATTATTTGGCGGGAGATTTCACGTTGCGCTCCTAGACCTCCGTCTGATCGACGGAGGTAAAAACCCAACAAAATAGTTTTCTTGAGACTGTCAGCAAAAGTCCAAAATAATAATAAACACTATTAAAAAAGTACATTGGAAATATCTGCATTGTCTCCGCTACAACAAAGATTACCTCAAATAATGAAAGTCTATATAAAAGTATTTTTAAAAGATTTGTTATCACACACTCCGTCAACATAATTGTAAAAGGCAATGCTAATTCGTGTCAGCTAAAATCGACAGTCCGAAACTTTGAAGAGTTATCCAAGACAGGTGTGTGTCACATCTGTCACCAACATATATTAGTTTGAAAACGTAATTCATCTAAACCAGCTTGTGCTGTATGTGATGGAAATGCTCTGGATTCTTTCTGTCCAATCTCCAGCTGCCTAATTGTGGTTCATTCATTCACATCCTGTTATGATTGTGCCTGGCCCTAAATCTAGCTGAAAATTAATTGCCAATTGATATACGTGTGGTTTCATCCACATGTCAGGTAGACGGAGTTCACACAAAATTTCTAGATGGAGGCAATTAATGATAAAAAAAATATATTAATAAAAACTTCCCCAAACAACTTTCATATCTAACATAGACTTTCCTATAGCACACACTATATAGATTTTTCTTAGCTGCTTATCAATATTGTGCGTTTATTATTGGTGTAAAGAGCGATGATGATTTTTTATCTCCATTTTAGGCAATATCGTGTTTTAGCGCCCCCACAATTTTGATCGATTAGTCTTTCCTTCCGAATGCTTCGTGATGAAACTTGATTCGAAAAGCGCCTCCTGTCAAATGAATTAACGCCCCTTGTATATAATTCTATAGTAAATGAATACATCAATAATGGCTATTAAAGAACTCGCCATGTTCCTTCTCAATATCGCACCAATTCTTGCCCTTCTCTTAAATTCTTCGCTCTAAATATACTCGTGTTATAGCGCCCCCAGACAAATTTTAACCATACAATTCAATGGGTGTCTGTGGGTGGGAGCGCTGTAACACGAGTATATATAGAGTGTGGAAGGACGAAAAACGCTCTATATATACTCGTGTTATAGCGCTCCCAGACAAATTTTAACATTACAATCCAATGGGTGTTTGTGGGTCGGGGCGCTATATATAGAGTGTGGAAGGAAGAAAAACGCTCAATATATACTCATGTTATATCGCCCCCCGAGAATTTGTAACATTACAATGCAATGGGGGTTATTTCCGGGTCGGGGGCGCTAAAACAAGAGTATATAGAGCGACGAAGGGAAGGAAAACGCACTATATGTACGATAATTTAACATTATGAAAGACTGCTTCTTTTAGGCGTTGGGGTATTATTCCCACAGATAGATGTAAACACGATGACTATATAGTGCGTATAGCTGACCTCGTCGCTCTATACAGATCACGGATATAATATATTACCCCAAAACGATCATTTAACAGTACGATAAAATGAGTGTTTAGGGTTTTGGAATTCTATAATATCTATAATGTTCAAGTCCCCTATATACAGAATCGGTCAATCGACCAGCACATCGTGGAAGCCTCTCCATAGCTGGTCAACTAGACTTGAATCACTCCAGTCGCAAAAAGTCACATGGACGAATTTCGCTGGCGAAACGACTTGCGTAATACTTCCAGTCGGATTTTCAGAGCTTGAGGTTACACAACAGAATGGGATACTAGTAGCGACATTATTTGTGTAACTTTAATCAACATGAATGAGGGGCTAATATTTGAATAATACGTGAGTCTTACACCAAATCGTTGACGAAAATATCACATGCCCGGTAATTATTCACCGTCTTTGTTGTTATCATCGTTTCACGCCAGTGGATATTA
>JAVTVY010028667.1:0-13225 GCA_036873755.1 Hanleya hanleyi
ATGGCGATCATGAATATGCAAACATTTTGGTCCTCAGTCACGTGGTTTGGCCACCATCTTGAATTTTGTCAGAAACGGAGCACATCTTGTAGAGCCTATATCTCTGGGACTACGATAGGTACAGCCTTATAGTTTGTAGTATTATATTGTCCAGAAGCCCAGAAGCAGCTCTTTCAGAAGTGTGTCTACCCTTTTCACGTAGGTTCAATAGTTTCGCCGCTATAGAGGAATCAAAATTGTCAAATTTTCAAATGAAGACATTATTAGGGTTGCAAGCCACAGGCGTGCAAACCTATTGTAATTGCTAATGTGTGATTCCGCCGGATTTTGTGTCAACTGTATCCCGGCCGCTGTTTAACCGATGAAGTCGAAACTTCACATAAGTATTGGGGAATGTGAGATCTAGTGCATATCAAAGAAGAAGCTGATTGGTCAGATGGTTCGGCGGCCATCTTGGATTTTCCCTAAAACCTTTCAAGATCTTCTCCTCTGGAACCGCCTGGTCGATTGACTCGTAACTTGGTACACATGCTCAATGGATCTGGGGCTCTCAGATTTGCATTTGAAAATTTGTTCCGTAAAACAAGATGGCCGCCATTAACCAATCAAAATTGTCGGTTTTTCAAATAACGGATTTGGACGGGGAAAGTGGCTACATATATGCACTGCAATATGGCGATCATGAATATGCAAAAATTTTGGTCCTAAGTAACGTGGTTTGGCCACCATCTTGAATTTTGTCAGAAACGGAGCACATCTTGTAGAGCCTATATCTCTGGGACTACGATAGGTACAGCCTTATAGTTTGTAGTATTATATTGTCCAGAAGCAGCTCTTTCAGAAGTATGTCTACCCTTTTCACGTAGGTTCAATAGTTTCGCCGCTATAGAGGAATCAAAATTGTCAAATTTTCAAATGAAGACATTATTAGGGTTGCAAGCCACAGGCGTGCAAACCTATTGTTATTGCTAATGTGTGATTCCGCCGGATTTTGTGTCAACTGTATCGCGGCTGCTGTTTAACCGATGAAGTCGAAACTTCACATAAGTATTGGGGAATGTGAGATCTAGTGCATATCAAAGGAAGAAGCTGATTGGTCAGATGGTTCGGCGGCCATCTTGCATTTTCCCTAAAACCTTTCAAGATCTTCTCCTCTAGAACCGCTGGGTCGATTGACTCGAAACTTGGTACACATGCTCAATGGATCTGGGGCTCTCAGATTTGCATTTGAAAATTTGTTCCGTAAAATAAGATGGCCGCCATTAACCAATCAAAATTGTCGGTTTTTCAAATAACGGATTTGGACGGGGAAAGTGGCTACATATATGCACTGCGATATGGCGATCATGAATATGCAAAAATTTTGGTCCTCAGTCACGTAGTTTGACCACCATCTTGAATTTTGTCAGAAACGGAGCACATCTTGTAGAGCCTATATCTCTGGGACTACGATAGGTACAGCCTTATAGTTTGTAGTATTATATTGTCCAGAAGCAGCTCAGAAGTGTGTGTACCCTTTTAACGTAGGTTCAATAGTTTCGCCGCTATAGAGGAATCAAAATTGTCAAATTTTCAAATAATGCCGAAAATCGCATAATTTGAGAAGTATAATTCTGTTCAATATTACACAAACAACGAGTCGGATTATTCTGAGTTTTGGCATAGGTACTCCTTGTATAACTGCTATGATGGCAGTGAAATTGCAGGATGATCGTATTAATAGTTCCGAAGCTATGGTAGAACGTGAAATTTGAGTAGGTCTGAGCATATGGCTGAAAGTAAACTTCACAAAAGCACACTGTGAAAAGCACTATCTCCAGGCGACTAAATTCCAAGCTCAGCTTTCTCCATTCAGGTCTTTGTCTGGACTCCAGGGACCGTTTTCTGTACTTATTTCAACGTACTAACATTTTGATTTCGATGAAGGAGCCGTCTAGGGCACAAACAGAGGCCAGAAACGTGTTTCCCACGTGCTGCTGACCAAGAAAAAGTGTTTTTTGAAGCTCTAAATCCATTTATTAGGAACATTATTAGGGTTGCAAGTCACAGGCGTGCAAACCTATTGTTATTGCTAATGTGTGATTCCGCCGGATTGTGTGTCAACTGTGCCGTTGTTCGACCGATGAAGGTATTGGTATTGGGGAATGGGGAATGTGGAATCTAGCTCATATTAACCCTACCTGGCCTGGGGGGGGGGCGGAAAGTCCCCCCTAGTGAACTTTTCTCTGCTGCTCCGAAACGACAAAACCGAGGAGGCTGAAACCTAGTGACTTTTAAGCTTATCTTGTTGAGGTCATTTTGAGCCTATTTTCAATTACCCCCGGGCAGAGGATCATGGGTAAATTCAAAATAGCGGCCATGTGGTATCCGTGAAAGTCGTGTTTTTCAATCTTTTCGCTCAATGTTTTTCACATTTTCCGCGCATAAAAGGCATGAAAAGTATTTTATTTATGCACAACTAATTATTCTCTATTTTATTAGATTTTTTGAGAGAAAAATCTGAAAAATGAAAATTTCGAAAAATCGACCTCAAAAAGGCCGAAAAATGGCTTCCGAGATGATTACGTCACTGTGACGTCATCATGACGGCCATCTTGGATTTTTTTACATTTTCCGGTAGAGCTTGAACCCAAGATACTGTGTGGTAAGTTTCAGCGCTCTAGCCTTAGTGGTAGAGAAAATATATAGGGGGGCACTTTCCGCCCCCCCCCCCAGGCTGCGATACACCCCAAATCGCCCAGGCCACATAGGGTTAAAAGAAGAAGCCGATTGGTCTGATGGTTCGTCGGCCATCTTGGATTTTCCCTAAAAAGATTTTCTCCTCTGGAACCGCTGGGTCGATTGACTAGAAATTTGGTACACAGGATCTGTGGATCTAGGGCTCTCAAATTACGATTTGAAAATTTGCTCCATAAAACAGAATGGCCGCCATTGACCAATCAAAATTGTCGGTTTTTCAAATAACGGATTTGGACGGGGAAAGTGACTACATATATGCATTGCGATATGGCGATCACTAATGTGCAAAATTTTGGTCCTCGGTCACGTGGTTTGGCCGCCATTTTGAATTTTGTCAGAAAGTGACTGAACACATCTTGTAAGTGGTATAACTCTGGAACTATAGGTGGTACGGCCTTGCGGCTTGTAGCATTATATTGTCCAGGAGCCGCTCTTTCGGAAATATGCAACATTTTTCACCTATCTTCAATAGTTTTCCCACTATTCTCCATCGTAATTCGCTTAAATTTGTCAATTATGGGATTTTCATGTAACAGATTTCGATAGCGGATGTGACTATATGTATGTTATTGGACACGCTGCTGCTGAATATAGTGGATTCCTCGCGGTTGAGCCCATCAGATGTAATGAATACCCAAATAAGACGCCCATTGGTCAGATGCTTTGGTGGCCATCTTGAATTTGCCCTAAACATTCCAAGAGCATCCTCTCCTGGAACCGCGGAGACGATTGACTCAAAAACTTGGCATACGTAATTGATGGATCGAGTTCTCTCAGATTCCTATTTTAAAAGTTACTCCGTTGAACAAATGGTCGCCATTGACCAATCAAAATTGTCGGATTTTCAAATCACGCATTTGGATGGGAAAAGTGACTACATATTTTTATTATTCCGTCAGATTTTGTGACCTGTTTTTCTTCAACACCGCTATAGTGATGTAGTTGAAACTTCACACAGTCATTGGGATCAGTCAGATCTAATGCATATCCAAAAAGGAAGCCGATTGGCCAAAAGGCTTGGCGGCCATCTTGGATTTCCCCTCCAAAAAAGCATTATTTCAAAGATCTTCTCCTCTGGAACCGCTTGGTCGATTGACTTGAAACTTGGTACACATGATCTATGTATCTGGGGCTCTCAAATTACGATTTGAAAATTTGCTCCGTAAAACAAAATGGCCGCCATTGACCAATCAAAATTGTCCGTTTTTCAAATGACGGATTTGGAGGGGGAAAGTGGCTACATATATGCATTGTGATATGGCGATCACGAATATGCAAAATTTTTGATACTCGGTCACGTGGTTTGGCCGCCATCTTGAATTTTGTCAGAAACGGAGCATATCTTGTAGAGCCTATATATCTGGAACTACGATAGGTACAGCCTTGTAGTTTGTTGTATTATATTGTCCAGGAGCCGCTCTTTCGGAAATATGTCAACCGTTTTTACCTATCTTCAATAGTTTTCCCGCTATTCTCCATCGTATTTCACCCAAATTTGTCAATTATCCGATTTTTAATGTAACGGATTTCGATAGCGGAAATGACTATATGTAAGTTATGGGACACATCGATGATGAATTTGGTGAGTTCGTGGTAGTTGAACCCATTAGATCTAATGAATACCCAAAGAAGAAGCTGATTGGTCAGATGCTTTGGCGGCCATCTTGGATTTACCCTAAAATCTTTCAAGATGTTCTCTGGAACCGCTGGGTCGATTGACTCGAAACTTGGTACATATGACCTATGGATCTGGGGCTCTCAGATTACGATTTGAAAATTTGCTCCGTAAAACAAAATGGCCGCCAATGACCAATCAAAATTGTCGGTTTTTCAAATAACGGATTTGGACGGGGAAAGTGGCTACATATATGCATTGTGATATGGCGATTAGGAATGTGCAAAAATTTTGGTCCTGGGTCACGTGGTTTGGCCGCCTTCTTGAATTTTGTCAAAAAATGAACACATCTTTTAGGGTCTATAACTCTGGAACTATAGGTGGTACAGCCTTGCAGTTTGTTGCTTTATATTATCCAGGAGAAGCTCTTTCGGAAATATGTTAAGCATTTCAACGTAGCTTCAATAGTATCCCTGCAATTCCCAGATGTAAATCACCCAAATTTGCGAATTGACAGATTGTTCTTCAGTGGTAACTATGTAGGTTAGATCTAAAAGGAATAAATAGCGTTTTGCCAAATCGGCTTCCAGGTCTAAAACTACTGCTGTTGGTTCATTGTCTGCGATATGTGCTTGCAACCCGAGGATTGCCGCTCGCGGCTATATTTTGTATTATATTTGATGATAGTAGGATCGCCATATACAAATTTGTAACTCTGCTCGCTTCAACGGGTTTTTGTTTCGCCAATGAGTGGGATAACGTCATGGCTCGTGCCTAAGGTTCGGTAATGTTGCATAGCATACGTTGGCAGAATGCACCACACGAGTATACATACGCCTGCTGACATGGTCGTGGAAAAATAAACGACATGCCATGCTGTTTATTTTCTCATGAATGGTAGAAACAAGTTTAGTTTTTTTGTAACCAAATGTGTTTCATTTTGTACTTCTTGTAACATATGTCACTTTCGCTGAGTTTGAGAGTCATCAATTTCAGCCTAGATTTGAAGCTGATTACATCTTTAATATAGATCATTTAGAATTGTTCCATTTAATTTTTGTTTTATTTTTTTAAATTAAAATTTGACAAATGAATCCAGGATACAATTCAAAACTGCTCATTCTTAATTGTCCCAATATATTCTGAATTAATTTGGAACATTGTAATTTTTATCGGGTTTGTTCCTTCTGAATTGTTCCTAAACGTGATGATCATTCTGAATTGTTCCAAAACATTGTGATTATTCTGGTTTGGTTGGTACCCTTAGCCCAGCTGAATCCGCTTATCTTTCCTTCGTTGTGATGTCATGTCATACCAGTGGTCAGAGACTGAATGTTACAAGTATTGACGTTTGGCCAGGTGGTCTGATGTGACGTCACAAACCAGTGTCAAACAAGGGCAGATAAGCGTTGCAGATTTCATTTCTAAAATCGGCCGGGCTTGAGATAACAACTTTGAAGCATTTTTCAAAAGCTACCAAGAGACAAACTACTTCAAATAAAACCAAGCAAAGTAGATAGGCTGATATTCTCATCATTAACTAGCCCATGTAGTATATAAAAAGGAAAATATGAAAACCTTTGCATTTCACCTTTAAACTAGCATAGCCCAGTACCTAACCTTGACCGTGCATACATGTGCAATGACATCGTTTTCATCTTTCACAACTATAAAGTTTGATCGCAGGATGTCTCTATTGGGTGCGATCGAATTTTCACAGGGTGATTGAATTTTGATATAAAGGTAAATGAATTAAATGTGTATTAGATGATTATCATATATTTCGAACACATCCTCACCAAGCCAGGTTACTATAAGATATGACACTCCAAAATCCCTTCACTTGTTTTGTTTTTATATCATCCCACAGAAGAGGCTTCTTTAATCTATGCAAATATGATGCAATACATCAGCCAATCAGAAGCAACCATTTTTTTGTTTGTACCTCCTATAACAGAAGAGTAGGAATTCACACACAGAAAGGTCTTCATTTTGTTTCTAACCTAAATAAGGTACACTTTTAAGTAAATTGATGATACATGTAAGTTTCTTGGAACCATAAACACAGGGGTCGAAATGCTACAAATATATTTGCCTATTTCAAGTGACAGGTAAGGGCGATTTCTACCTTGTCTTGTCAACAGTGGCCTGAACGTGCTAGCGATACAAAATAAAAACGTTCTCGTGGGTTTTTTTTACATTGCATAAACTATAAAACCCTGATTAGACAGTACATGCAGCTCAGAAATATCAATTTCTGTTGATTAAAATTAATTATGGTAATTCCCCTAATAAATTGATCACCGGAAGTCATATTTGAGGTGGCAAAAAAGAGGGGTCATCGATTTATTGCAACTGAGCGAAATTGGCGATTCATGAAAGTCGGGGAAATCAATCATGACCCATTGAATCAGCAAGTGTCCAGTTTCCGATATCGCACTTGTGAAAACTGCATCGGCGTTCAAGTGAGTTGTTTCAAATTCTATTCATGTAGGTTGTGATTCAATACAATCCAGCTAATTGGAGTTTGTGAATACTCCTGCATCAGCTGAATTACCTTGCCATCAAAATTGATCTACCACTGTGCAGCTTTATCGGCTCAAATGAACAACAGAGTATTCTCCCTTTAATACCCCAAAGTAATAGTCGCAGTCCCGCCAGATCAATCAGAAATTAATAATTCATTTCCTAGATTAAAATTGTGTTCCAGAATTCAAATAAACAGTTGCAAAGTTAATAGGATTAGTCTCTCATATGTGAAGACATGCTATATATATGGGTCTTACTACATGAAAATGTCTCTATCACCGTTTGATATGCTGAGACCATGACATGGCCACTGATACCCAGGAATGAGCAGGTGATCAAATTTTGGTTACAAATGGGATCTACTGAAAATCGAGGGTGATTAAATTATCACATCTTCCGATCATATTTTTCTCCAAAAATCGTGGGTGATCCATTTCCGATAGGGTGGTCGATTTCGTTGAGGAATTATCATAGCCACGATTTTTTATTTTCTCCATGTCAAGGTATTGGTACATGCACAAGTAATACCAAACTTAGTACAAAGATCTCCATTCCAACCTTCAAATAAAGTGGGCACAATATAGTATTGTCAAACAGGGTCAGACTATAACATCAGCTGAGGCCAGAAACTTTCAATCTATTGACTTCTCAAATAGTCTTGCTCCTGTAGTCACACAATATCAATTTCTAATGCAAACTTCAAAGTTTTCTTTTGACAGTCTCGGACAATACGGCATGCTCGTGCACCTCGCCGTCAATGATTTCATAGGCACCATATCAACGACAACAACATGGACATTTGACACTAATATTCATGACATCACATTATCTTTTAACAGATGCATGGACATGTCTCGGAACATCGGTTTTTACCTTTCACGTTATATTAAATATTAAACATGTTAACCCCATAGAAAAGGATTATGGCTAAGTACAGGTATACTGCTTAGCTTTATCTATCGACACAAGAGTCTGTCCCGAGTTCAGTGTGTCAGTTTCTCCATGCGCACTGTGCTTGTGAACCGTTTTGAAACATCCCTGAATTTCGGAAACAATGGGTAGTCAGAGTAAACTTATGTCACAGACAAAAGACATTCCAGATCGGGTCCCAATGATGTTGACGGTTTAATCTTGTGACCTCAAAATCGTATAGCAGAAAGACCTCATCTGAAAGGTGTATAAAACTTGCACATGTACATGTACAGGCCTCCCAGTCACTTTTCAGGAATTTTAATTATGATTTTATGCCAATTTTTGTGAAAATTTATGATTATTTTATGCTATTTTCAAGGAAATTTTATGCCTTTTTATGCTTTTGTCATCTATTTTTTATGATTTTTTTTTTATGATTTCTCATAAAAGTAGAGTCAAAGTGAATACAGATTGTAGGTATGGCAGCAAAATGACGAATATTAGAGACAACTCAGTCTGGGTTAGTAATTAACATGAAGCTGCGCTATCTAAACCCCTCGGCTCTGAACCCCAGCTATTATAATGTAAGGGTGTCTCTACCAATTGATTGGCTTGTGGGAAGAAATATTTACCCCTGGTATTGTAAGTGTACTTTCTTTGAAAAAAAAAAATTGTCTAAGAGAATAAATCAATAAATCAGTCATCCAATCAATAAATAAATGTGATAGTATACTAACATGATATAGAAATAATATACAAACTTAACATAGGAATTAGTGGATTTTGTTAGACAAGGGGCATACTTTCTGACACGACTCATTTTTGATAGGCATCTAGTGTCATTTTCAAAACAGATTTGCAGGCATTCTTCGCATTGTGTAAGAGAATAAATCAATAAATCAGTCATCCAATCAATAAATAAATGTGATAGTATACAAACATGATATAGAAATTATATGCAAACTTAACATAGGAATTAGTGGATTTTATTAGACAAGGGGCATAACTCTGCAAAATACTTTCTGACACGACTCATTTTCGATAGGCATCTAGTTCAGGTCAAGAGAAACAACTGTATCACGTTAGGATGTTGTATATGGAACGGTTCTGAAATTATCACAATAACAAATCATAAATGGATTTTTATTTGTAAAAAGGGGCATAACTCTGCAAAATATTGTCCAAGATGACTCATTTTCGATAGGCTTCTGATTTACGTGAAGATAAATAGATGTAACAAGTTTGGTTGCCATGCATGAAACGGTTCTGTAGATATCGCGGTAACGGACGGACGGACAGCCGTACATGATGACGACAATACCCCTAGGCCAAAGTTGGCCGAGGGGTAAAAAATGTAAACAATGTCATGTAGAACAAAACACTCTCTACTTACCTCAGAAGTGGTAAACAAAGTACTTGTGGGCATGCCCAATACCGGTACCAGATTTCAGAGATTTTAAGTGCAGTTCGTCAACTGACCAATTTCTTTCCAACAAAAATTTATGATTTTATGATTTTTTTTTAATTTTATGCTATTTTATGCTGTTTACTCATTTTTGGCAAAAAAAAAAGATTTTTATGATTTTATACCACTCTGGGAGGCCTGCATGTATCACATGGACATTTTCATTTCTCGGTTTCGGCCTGAAGTGACCTTGACCTTTGGACCTCAAAATCAATAGGGTTCTTCACTGCAGTTAATGCATGGACACTTTCATTTCTCGGTTTCGGCCTGATTTGACCTTGACCGTTGAACCTCAAAATCAATATAGGGTTCTTCATTGCCTCGAGTTTAAGATAAATGTACTATCTGACATCACGATCAATGATAATCCGTTGCCAAGAGCGGGAATTATCCAATGGACGCAACCTCTATCAGTGAGTGCAAAAAGTAATAAATCATGCATTTACACATTTATGTATTAATATGTATGTACATGTACTTCACCTTAAATCTCATTTCCTTCTCCCAATTTAAGTCTGCCTTTTCTAGGTTACCTGAGAGTTTGGCAAGGTGCCCATTATATCAATTCAGTGTCAGGTTTTTCAGGCCTGTATATCATGATCGGAAATGACAGAACACCACTTCACGGTGATGAATGGTTTTCTATTAGTATCTCTGGTCACCAAATTGGGCGCAATTTTACAGGTTTTATATCCTCTGGCACTGGTTCGCACTGAATATCACCAGAAATAATACATATATAGCCAAGGATCCTGTTCCACAATGTTTCAGTGAGCAACAGACTTCAAATCAATAAATCAATTAAGCATTTCATAAAAATTACATTAACCAGGCTAATATACTATATTGTGGTTGGTTTCTGGGTTGCCTAGCCGTCACTCCCCGTCAAAAACGACGATTAAATGGACCGCAAAATCGAGTTAATGACTACACGTACATGTTTTTACTGGAGCTAGTTTTGAACTAGAGTTTAATGGCCACCGCTACAATCGTACTGTAGCTTTTCAGTCATGTTTTAGTTCATTTATATTCGTGTTTAGATATTTTTGGCACCTGTGAGATGTCTGGAACATATTATAAAGACTTCATTAGGAGTTTCAAATCATATTGATTGAGATGAGAATGAAAATGAAAGACATACACATAGAGTCCACATGTACTGTTCAATAGTATCACATTTAAAGATGTAATCAGCCTAAAATTTCATGGATTTTGTAAACTCTCCCATGCGCGTTTTTTCAGTAGGGAAGATTACTAAAGCATCATATATGTATTATATTTGATGATAGTGGGATCGCCATATACAACGGATGCAAGAATATCTTGTCAGATAAATTTGTAACTCTGCTCGCTTTGACGGGTTTTTGTTTCGCCAATGAGTGTGTGGTGTACGCGGGGAGGAGACTGACATCACGTGTGACGTATGAGTGAGGAAGCGACGCTCAGCCGCAGCCGCAGCCTGAGCTGCAGCCGTGGGATAACGTCATGGCTAGTGCCTAAGGTTCGGTAATGTCGCATAGTATATGTTGGCAGAATGCACCACACGTCTATACATGTATACCCTTGCTGACATGATCGTGGAAAAATAAACGACATGCCATGCCGTTTTAAACGACATGCCATGCTGTTTATTTTTAAAGATCAATTCCTTCTATTTTCTCATGAATGGTAGAAACAAGTTTACTTTTTTTGTAACCAAATGTTTCATTTTGTACCTGTTGTAACATATGTCACTTTCGCTGAGTTTGAGAGTCATCGATTTCAGCCTAGATTTGAAGCTGATTACAATATAGATCATTTAGAATTGTTCCATTTAATTTTTGTTTTATTTTTTTAAATTAAAATTTGACAAATGAATCCAGGATACCATTCAAAACCGTCTAAAAAACATTCTAAATTGTCCCAATATATTCTGAATTAATTTGGAACATTGTGATTTGTATCTGGTTTGTTCCAAAACGTTGTGATCCTTCTGAATTGTTCCCAAACGTGATATCATTCTGGTTTGTTCCAAAACATTGTGATTATTCTGGTGTGTTCCAAAACATTGTGATCCTTCTGAATTGTTCCTAAATATGATGATCATTCTGAATTGTTCCAAAACATTATAATTATTCTGGTTTGTTCCAAAACATTGTGATCCTTCTGAATTGTTCCTAAATGTGATGATCATTCTGAATTGTTCCTAAATGTGATGATCATTCTGAATTGTTCCAAAACATTATAATTATTCTGGTTTGTTCCAAAACATTGTGATCCTTCTGAATTGTTCCTAAATGTGATGATCATTCTGAATTGTTCCTAAACGTGGTGATCATTCTGAATTGTTCCAAAACATTATAATTATTCTGGTTTGTTCCAAAACATTGTGATCCTTCTGAATTGTTCCTAAATGTGATGATCATTCTGAATTGTTCCAAGACATTATAATTATTCTGGTTTGTTCCAAAACATTGTGATCCTTCTGAATTGTTCCTAAATGTGATGATCATTCTGAATTGTTCCTAAATGTGATGATCATTCTGAATTGTTCCAAGACATAATTATTCTGGTTTGTTCCAAAACATGTGATCCTTCTGAATTGTTCCTAAACGTGATGATCATTCTGAATTGTTCCAAAACATTATAATTATTCTGGTTTGTTCCAAAACATTGTGATCCTTCTGAATTGTTCCTAAACGGGATGATCATTCTGAATTGTTCCACTACATTGTGTTTATTCTGGTTTGTTCCAAAACATTGTGATCCTTCTGAATTGTTCCTAAACGTGATGATCATTCTGAATTGTTCCAAAACATTGTGATCCTTCTGAATTGTTCTTAAATGTGATGATCATTCTGAATTGTTCCAAAACATTATAATTATTCTGGTTTGTTCCAAAACATTGTGATCCTTCTGAATTGTTCCTAAACGTGATGATCATTCTGAATTGTTCCAAGCTGTTATAATTATTCTGGTTTGTTCCAAAACATTGTGATCCTTCTGAATTGTTCTAAACGTGGTGATCATTCTGAATTGTTCCAAAACATTATAATTATTCTGGTTTGTTCCAAAACATTGTGATCCTTCTGAATTGTTCCTAAACGTGATGATCATTTTGAATTGTTCCAAAACATTATAATTATTCTGGTTTGTTCCAAAACATTGTGATCCTTCTGAATTGTTCCTAAACGTGGTGATCATTCTGAATTGTTCCAAAACATTATAATTATTCTGGTTTGTTCCAAAACATTGTGATCCTTCTGAATTGTTCCTAAACGTGGTGATCATTCTGAATTGTTCCAAAACATTATAATTATTCTGGTTTGTTCCAAAACATTGTGATCCTTCTGAATTGTTCCTAAATGTGATGATCATTCTGAATTGTTCCTAAACGTGGTGATCATTCTGAATTGTTCCAAAACATTATAATTATTCTGGTTTGTTCCAAAACATTGTGATCCTTCTGAATTGTTCCTAAATGTGATGATCATTCTGAATTGTTCCAAAACATTATAATTATTCTGGTTTGTTCCAAAACATTGTGATCCTTCTGAATTGTTCCTAAACGTGGTGATCATTCTGAATTGTTCCAAAACATTATAATTATTCTGGTTTGTTCCAAAACATTGTGATCCTTCTGAATTGTTTCTAAACGGGATGATCATTCTGAATTGTTCCAAAACATTGTGATTATTCTGGTTTGTTCCAAAATATTGTGATCCTTCTGAATTGTTCCTAAACGTGGTGATCATTCTGAATTGTTCCAAAACATTATAATTATTCTGGTTTGTTCCAAAACATTGTGATCCTTCTGAATTGTTCCTAAACGTGATGATCATTCTGAATTGTTCCAAAACATTGTGATTATTCTGGTTTGTTCCAAAATATTGTGATCCTTCTGAATTGTTCCTAAACGTGGTGATCATTCTGAATTGTTCCAAAACATTATAATTATTCTGGTTTGTTCCAAAACATTGTGATCC